>CAUYON010162312.1:0-27809 GCA_963573935.1 Arctocebus calabarensis | reverse complement strand
CTGCGGGGCTCAGGGCCCGGGCTCGGGGCTGGGGCTGGGGGTCGGGGCCGGAGCCGGAGGTCGCTCCCGTGGGCTGCGGGGCTCAGGGCCCGGGCTCGGGGCTGGGGCTGGGGGTCGGGCGCGAGGGGCTGAGTTTCAGGGAACAGGCGTCGGGGACGGTGGGGAGCCCGGGGTGGGGCCCAAGCGAGGTCAGAGGTCGGCTGCCGAGCTTGGTGGCCCTCGGGTGTTGCAGATGGGAAACTCTGGAAATCCCTTAGCCCTGGTCCTAACGCAGTTGCTTTTTCCTGAGCGTAGTTGGTTTTCCTTCATTCTTACGTGAAGTGCAAGGAACGATTTAAAGCCCGTCATTCTCCTGTTTTAAAAACTTCAGGTACACAGAACCATGGAGTACATGACAGGAGCCGCTGGCCGCAGCCCTGGACACATGTGAGTTGCAGCCCTACTTACTGCGCTTAAATTTGAGGATCTTACAGGAGTCTGTGAAACTTTGGGGGAGTGTTCTTTTGTCATAAATGGGGAAAAAATGAAAGTTACTTTTATAGAAAATTGAATTCATTTTTAGTTATAAAGTTTTTTCTTTTTTTTTTTGTACGAAAGGTCTTTATTGGCGGGGGATGCTGCAGACCAGCATTAAGGAGGAGGGGAGAGAGCGAGAAGGAGAGGAGAGCATAAAGCTTTTTCTAATAAACACGTACATGCTTTAAGAGGGTTCACATTTTCACTGTGCATCCTTCCAGATCTGTTTAGTATGTAGCCATTAGCCACATGTAGCTATTTACATTTACTTTTTATTATTTTTATTAGTTAGAATGTAATCGTAAAATGATCTTAATTTTTAAAATTCATTTTAAAATTTAATCAGAAATTTATTTAAAATTTTTAATTAAAAAATTTATTTTTGAAACATTTTAAGATTTGTATATTTAAATTTAAATGACCTTTTTTTGGCTGATCAAATAGTGACTACAGAGAGTTTTAAACTATTATTCTGAAATAGCCAACCATGTAGCCAAGTAGCCAAATTTAACTAGGCAGTGCATTGTAGCCCTTCTCTCCTAAATGTTTTTAATTTCACATGAAAACAGTTACCATGGGGGAACCAGAAACCTAGCTTTGTGGTCAAAAGTAAAAACCAAAGGAAAAATAGCAGTTCTCCAACTGGTTGGTGAAAGCAGGAAACTCCGAGCCTGTCACTGCTGCTCTGCTCTTTTACTCATGCTGTCCAGACCCTCTTCTTCAGCCCGTCCACGTTAGCTCTCAGTAGTTTTGACTAAGCCATCTAAGATTTAGTCAGTTCTTTGGGGCTAGTCACAGGACTGAACTTGTTTCCATCAGTAGCTTTTAAAAACAGATCCTTGTTTTAGGGATCAAAACCCTCCACAGAACCTTTCCTTGGAATGGGTGTAGTTTACTTTGCCCTTCATACTTATAAAATGATGAACACACTGCCTGCTGCCCAGTCATGGGCCCTTCTGGAAGAGCCTGCTCAGCTCCATCAGGAATTGCTCACTCTCCAGCCAGCACCATGGTGGTGGCCTAGACCCAAGCAGTTAGACCTGGAAGTTTCTTAAATTAATTTAAATGGGATACAGTTAAATACTTGGTTGCTTTTTGTACTAGCCACACTTCAAGTGCTAAGTAAGCACAAGTGGCTGGAGGCTGCAGCTGGACATAGAAAATTTGGGAACTTTTGTTTTGGACAACTTTGTTCTTTATCAGTGGCTCCCAAACTTTTTCTTCCCACAGTATACCTAGATATTCCTATCATTTATACTGAATCACTAGATGTTGATATGCTTCCTATCCTGTTAAAAATATTCTACTCTGAGTAAATGTTTATATTTTGACAGTCTCTGTGCTTTTTTAAAAAATTGCCTTTGGAGCCGTCCAGTTAGTATTAGAAATGGTTTACAAATCAGTTGCTATTGGTGTAGTCCAGAGGTTTGTACATTTTCCAGAAATGCTACAAGAAACATTTGTCAGAGAGAGATGAGTAGGCAGCTGTAGTCTTGTCAGCTTTGCTACCATACTCTGCCTAATCTCTGGTCTTCAGTAGGCCCTGAGTAAGTGAACTAAGTTCTCAGTGCAGCGCTGGAGATACTGGTCAGTCAGCTAGCTGCATTTTAAAGACTTTAGTATTTAGAGATGAGGTTGAATTTAAAAAGAGACAAAGTGACCTTACATAGTCTGGTCATAGAATTTTCTTTCTAGTTTTTGCCATTGACACACATTTGCCCTGTTAATCCATTCTTAGTTTTCCAATTTTAGGAAAGGAATGCTGCATAACAGTGCTTCTTAAAATTTCCCTGACATTTGTGTTACATTTGTAGTTGGGAAGTTTATTTTCAGTCTGTTTATTGGTGAATTTCAATGTAAATGTTTCTGTCTGGCTAGAAAATGTCTGGAAGGATGTGTACAATTAGTTAATAGTAGTTACCTCTGTGGATGGTTTTGGTTGGGTGTAGTAAAGAGAGCTTTAACTTTTTTTATTTAAGTATTTGAAATTGAAATTACTGTAAGTTTATATTCTCCATCAGCATATCTCCATTCAATATATTTTCATTTGTGTTTTTTTGTTTTGTTTTGTTTTTTTATTTTAAGACAGAGTCTCACACTGTTGCCTAGAGCCAAGGCCCCAGCCTAACTCATAGCAACCTTAGACTCCTGGATACAACTGATCCTCCTGCCTCAGCCTTCCTAGTAGCTGGACTTGTTGACATCCACCACAATACATGGCTAATTTTTTTATTTTTAATAACAGGTGTTTGCTCAGGCTGGTTTTGAACTCCTGAGCTCAAGAGATCCTCCTGCCTTGTCCTCCCAGAGTGCTAGGATTATAGGCAGGGGCCACCTTCCCAGGGCATTTGTTTTTAATAGAAAGGGTTTGTTTGGACCTTTCCTCGTATTGAAATGTAAATTTAAATTAAATAAAATTGAAAATTAATTTTTTTAAGTTACACTATTGTCACCGTTAAGGGCCCAGTTGTCATAGATAATGGCTAATTTATTGGACCAGAAATAGTACATTGCTTACATTGCATGAAATTCTGTTGGACGGTGCTGCTCTAGACCATTATGATATTGGCCTTATTTTGAGGATGTTTGGAATTGTGGCTGTCTTTGGTCTTTTACCCCACTATGATGAGTTAGTTCTTCATCTGTTGTATCTTTGAAGATGGCTTTGTTGCTAAGTCATTTTTTTTAAAGGGGGCAAGAAATATTGTGGCCTAACTTAAAGGCTTTTATTTGCTTGGTATTTTTGGTAACTAGTATGCTTATAAAATCTAATTTGAAAAATTTATTCTTTATTTATTCAAGCTTGTGCTGTGAGTGTGGTGTTCCGATTAGTCCAAATCCTGCCAATATTTGTGTGGCCTGTTTGAGAAGCAAAGTAGACATCAGCCAAGGTATTCCGAAGCAAGTCTCGATTTCTTTCTGCAAACAGTGTCAAAGGTACAGTGTGTTACTATTTCACCCTTCTTCAAGTTGGAATTTATATTTAGAGAGCCAACTAAATATGCTGAGATCACACGAAGATGTGTAGATTAAAGCAGCACTCTTGAAATTTTTATATTTATGCTGAATTTGCAGTTTTCTAGTGTACTTTTCTGGTTTGTCCAGCTAATCTGGTAAAGATAGTGGAAAGGTAACGTAGTTTGATGTATACATGCGTATAGTTAATAGATAGGAGTTGGTGTTTGTAAAGGTGAGAGCAGATCACGAAGGAACTTGTACTGCTATTGTCATGAGTTTTCTTTCGTTATGAGAAGCTGTGTATTATAAAAAGCACTTCATGTTTCAAGTAGTTTAGCAATGTATTTTCAAAACTGTATTGTTTTGAAAACCATCATGGGGGGGAGAGGGAGAGGGTTGTTGGTTGAGGAATTACTCATTGGCTACAGTGTACAACACTATTTGGGTGATGGCTACGTTAAAAGCCCAAACTTTAGTATATCCATGTAACAAAACTGTGGGTGTACCCCCTAAATCTATACAAGTTAAAAAAAAAACCTGCATCTGTTAGCACTCATGTGTAACTAAAATGACTACAGTTGGTGGAAGGGAAGCTTAATCATATCTGGAATGATAGGAATTTAAGATTGGATTTGAAGGCAGAGGCTTTTTCTGGAAGCTAGTGTTTCATTCCTCTTTGTCTTTAGTTGTTGTCATAAAGAGGGTCTAGATATTAGGTTAGTGGTGCTCAACTTTTTTGGCACTAGGACCAGTTTCATGGAAGACATTTTTTCCATTGATAAGGTGGGCAGGAGGGTAGTTTTTGTATGAGGGTGCAAGCAATTGATTTATAATGCTCTCTGTACGGCCAAACCTCTCTGCTAATGATAATCTGTATTTCCAGCCACTCCCCAGCCTCAGCTCCTGCTCAGATCAGCAGGTATTAGATTCTCTTTTAAGGAGCCACAACCTAGATTCTTGCATGCACAGTTCACAGTAGGATTCAGACTCCTGTGAGCATCTGATGTCACTGCAGATCTGACCGGAGGCGGAGCTCAGGGAGTGATGCTAGCGATGGGGAGCAGCTGTAAACATAGGAGACGCTTCCCTGGCCTGCCTGCCTCTCATCTCCTGTGGTGTGGCCTGATCCTGGGTTGGGGACTATGGTATTAGGCCATTGACTAACAAAGAACTACCTAATAAGTGTAAAATTAAGCTCCTGTGATTTCCCAAATGGGTAAAAACTCTAGTTCTTTATTTTTGGGGGAGTGGGAATTGGTTCATGACCCCTTTGAGAATTTGAAAACTATCTCCCCAGAAAAAGACTTACATGTACACATATACAAAGACATGAAACTTTGTGTACTAGTTCAGGGAATTTACAGTTTGCAAGCTTAACAAGTATGAGGTCTTACCTACAAATTTTACAAACGTTCCTTCTGCCCCTGCAGCCGGTGCCAGGTAGGCTGGCTGAAAACTTTCTGGCACGTGCCCGAGGGCTTTAAATTTCAGTTTAGTGAGGTCTTACCTCAGATTTTAAAACTTGAGTTTTATAATTTAAAAAGAAAATTGAAATGTAGATGTATAGGCTGACCTATTGCTGGTACATAGTATTGTGAGGTACTGATTTACCATTTTTGTGAGAAATGAGCAGTTCTCAAGCATTTTACAAGCACATAATACGTCATTTTAATGCCATTTCAAAATAATTACCTCCTGTGTTTTAGAGAATAGCTTCAAGAAACTCTTGGGTATTTTGTCATCTTCACTGGACTTTTTTTTTTTTACTGGTAATAGAAGTAATATGGCCACTTTCATGCTTATTTCAGATTGGTTGTCTCAGAATTTTACATTTTTAACTAAAGCTGCTGCTGAATTTGAAAGTTTTCTGGAACTGCCAAAATATATTTGGGTTAAGTGCTAAAGTGCTTCAGGTCAACCTTGGATATTGCCTGATGAATAGTCAGTGTTATATTTGTATATCCAGATGGAAATTTCTGCTTTTCTTGGGAGATGTTGGATTTCACCATGTTTATTTTCTTTCAGATATTTCCAGCCACCAGGAACTTGGATACAGTGTGCTTTAGAATCTAGGGAACTTCTTGCTTTATGTTTGAAAAGAATCAAAGCCCCTCTAAGTAAGGTGGGTGAAAGCAGCTAAAATCAGTGTTTATGGCTATGTTTTCTTTAGTGCAGGCATTTTCAGAAAATTTGTGTGAGCAGGTTTTTCAAAAATAACTGTTACTCTACTACCATTTTTAAAGTTACATATTAATATAGCCTTTTTATTGAAAATGAAAATGTTTTTGCTTTAAAAGACTTACAGAATTTTTTTCATTAGTTATTGAGGACCTCTTACATATATATTTTTTTCTGAAAATCTTTATATAAAACCATCACTAAACATAATTGAGGCAATTGTACTGTCTGGTTGCCCAAACTGGATGCTTGAGCTTCATTCTAGAGTCTGAGTTCTTCTTCCTTCCTGAGTCTAGTTATCATTAAATCTTACAGATTTTATCTCCCAAATAGCCCTTGGATCTGCTTCTGTCATTTCCAGCGCCTCTCAGCTCCTGTCCACATTATTACAACAGCTCCCATTCTTGTTCTCCTCGTTGCCCCCTAACCCTTGTCCCCAGATACCTATTCTGGCCACATTGGGTCGTAGTCATTGCCTCACAACATGGCAAACTGGTTTTCACCTGTGTAGATGGCTGCAGATTTAGCGGTGGGTTATGATTGTGAGTTTAGTGTTCAGTGCATGAAATTTCCCCTAATGAATATCCACTCTAGGGCTACAGAGTTAGCATAAAGAGAATAATCCAAGTTTGTCACCAGGTCTTTGTTTTCTAATGGAAAACATAATTCCCTTTCAAAGACCAGTGTACTTTTTTTAGGGAAAGGGATTTTTTTTCCTTTGCAGATGCTTGAATTTTTGCTTGATTTTTATCAATTGCTTAACATAGCCGTTGGATTATCCTTTTATTTGCTGCTGTTGCCTCACCTCTGATGATAAGTCTTTTTTGTCTTTTGTGGTGTTGACATGTAGTGATGCTAACGACAGATTCCAAAAGCATCTTTTGAATCTGTTCATTAAGGAGGTGTTCTTTCATTTTTTTCCCACCTTAAGTAATAATTTATATTTCTGTATGTTTCATTGTAGGTGCGGCTTGTAGATGCAGGCTTTGTTTGGACTGAGCCCCACTCTAAGAGACTTAAAGTCAAACTGACTATTCAGAAAGAGGTGAGTTGTGCCCAGTTTTCTCAGCATGGCTAAAAGGTAGGTGGTGGGGATGAGGCCTACTGGTAAGTCGTTTTATGGCTTAAACAACTTAAAAAGGAAAGAAAGTGCTCTTGATTTGAGTATTTTGTTTTCTTTTGATCAACTGTGCAAGTAATGAAGTCACTAATAAGAGCAGCCATTGCTCATGATTTTTATTAGGAAAAAGACTAAAATAAAAACGTGGAGTCAGGCTTTAATTCTCACCCTTGGCTGATGATTATAGTGACTCAGAGAGACTGAGTCAGAATCTCTGGATGTCAGGCCCAGGAGTCTGTATTTAGGTTGAGTATACCGTTATCTGAAATACTTGGGACCAGGAGCGTTTCCGATTTTTTATTATTTTATTTTTTTATTTTTTAATATTTATATTATGTTTACTGGTAGAACATTCCTAATCAGAAATACTCCAATGAACATTTCCTTTTAGTAGCATAATAGACACTCAGTTTGGCATTTGGAGCTGAAATTTCAGTTTTCAGTTTTTTGGATCTGAGATGCTCAACATACTGAAACTTCCAAGTGATTTCTGAACCCCTATTTTTGGGAACCACTTAATTAAGTACCATATTCCTTTGGAGAGTTTTCCTTGTCTTATATTGAATGACATTAAGTACAAGTTGTGTATATTTATATACATACTTGTAAGTTCTTTGGAGAATATCCTCATCACCATTTCAACTAGAGGCAAATTTGAAATGATAATCTGCTAAATCTTGGATTAAACCTATATACATTTGTTGAAATAGTGTAATTTATGGTCATGACTTTGTTTGACTGATGTCCTCAAGGCATTTGTTATTAAAGCACCTTTGAAAAATATTTGTATTAAACAGAACCATAAGAAAGAAGGCGTATAATTGTTTTCTTTACCAGGTGATGAATGGTGCTATCCTTCAGCAAGTGTTTGTGGTGGATTATGTTGTTCATTCCCAAATGTGTGGAGACTGCCATAGAGTAGAAGCTAAGGATTTCTGGAAGGCTGTGATTCAAGTCAGGCAAAAGGTAACGAGAGAAAGATGCTGAGTGAGTCCTCCGGCTGGTATTTCCTCTTTGTCAATTACAAACAGCTAGGAAAGCTTTCTGAAGGTGCCAGGAATATTCATCTTTGGAAATAGGCCATTATTATATTTCAGATAATCTTTAAGGATTGTTTTTGTTTGAAAAGTGAGTGTGCTATATCTATAGGTGATACGTGTGTGCTCTATCTAGAAGTGGCCTTTTGGGGGGCATTTGGTGATCTAAAAATGTATTTATATTTAGACTTTGCACAAAAAAACTTTCTACTATCTGGAGCAGTTGATTCTGAAATATGGAATGCATCAGAATACACTTCGCATCAAAGAGATTCATGGTGAGTTGAATTTTAAAAGCAGTGGAAATGATGTGAAAATTAGATTTCAGTTTATCTGAGTTATCTCCTTACTGGTAATATCTGGGTCAGTACTGTTAAAAAGAACTTTTTGTTAGGAAGAAAAAAAATCTTAGTTCTCTGTACTGTTCAGTATGATAGTCACTGGCCACATGTGGCCATTGAGCGCTTGAAATGTGGCTAGTGTAACTAAGGAACTGAATATTTAATTTTCTTTAAATTTACATGAAATAGGTATTGTGGCTACTCTGTTGGACAGCACATGTCTAGAATGAAGATTATTTTTCTTTGTTCTCCTCCTGCGATTCAAGCCATTTATTAAGTTTCTAGTTTGTGATAGATGCTATTCTAGTTTTTAGAACATAAAGATGAAGTAACATTAATTCCTCCGTGGATTACTCATCACGTTCCCAAATGAGTCTCCCAGATTTAGTAAATTGCATTAATAGAGGATAAAGTGCTATCATAGAGAATTCATCAAAAACTTGGTTTATTGCAGAGATGAGTTTCTCATTGGAAGAAGGTAATTATTTGGGGATTCAGAAGGTTTTTTCTAATGCTTTCATGTTTTTCATATGCCAAGGGGCATTTGTGATAGATTAATTAATTCAGAAGCCTAAACTTGTAATAACAAACAGTGATATGCAAATAATATAGTTACATTTCTTTCTTTTTAAAAAATTTTTATTATTTATTTTTTTAGAGACAGAGTCTCACTTTACCGCCCTTGGTAGAGTGCTGTGGCATCACAGCTCACAGCAACCTCCAACTCCTGGGCTTAGGTGATTCTCTTGCCTCAGTCTCCTGAGTAGCTAGGAGTACAGCGCCTGCCACCACGCCCAGCTATTTTTTGTTGCAGTTTGGCTGGGGCCAAGTTCAAACCCACCACCCTTGGTATATGGGGTCAGCGTCCTACCCACTGAGCCACAGGCGCCACCCTAGTTAGATTCTTAAAGATGGAATTTTAAAACTATTACATAATTTCACAATTGTTCATTAAAGCTTATTCTGTCTTAGTACTTACTGTTTGATGAAGAATACTTTTATGTAGTAGATGTGCAAATGAATATTTCTGGAATTAATAATATAAAACAAGTATTCTTCAGCAAACTAAAGTCTCTTGCTAAAGAATAATGTTTTGGGATGGTGTTTACTGCTGTTAGATGCATTGTTTTCCTAATCTCTCTTTTTTAAATTTCAAAATACTAATTAAAGGGTACAAGTGTTCTTGTTACATAGATACTTTATATAATGCTTAAATTAGGGCTTTTGGTGGGTCCATCACCAGAATAGTGTTCATTGTACCCGACTGTAAGTTTTTATTCCACTCCCATCTTCCTGCCTTCCCCCTTTTGGATTTCCCGTGTCCTTTGTATCACTTTGTGCCTGTGTGTACTTCTCGTTAACTCCTCTTACTAGTGAGAACATACAGCGTTTGGGTTTCCACTCCTGAGATACTTCACTTAGGATAACGGGCTCCACTTCTCTCCATGTTGCTACAAATGACATCGTTTCATTTCTTTTTATGGCTGAGTAGTACTCCATGGTATGTATGTATGTGTGTGTGTGTGTATGTGTGTGCTTGTGTGTATACGTGTGTGTATATACTCCATGAATGGTTATTATGAGTAAGGTACCTTGTTTATTTAACACATACACATACATACATACTATGGATAAAGAAAATGTGTGTGTGTATACCCATGTATGTGTGTATACACACATTTTCCTTATCCATCTTTGAATTAAAGGACACCTAGATTGATGCCACATCTTTGCAGTTGTGAATTATGCTGTGATAAATATTCAAGTGCATGTGTCTTTGTGATTAAATGACTTCATTTCCTTGGAGTAGCTACCTAGCTGTGGGATTGCTGGATTGAATGATAGGTCTACATTTGAGGAATCTCAATCCTGCTTTCCACAGAGGTTGTACTAACTTTTAGTGCTAATGTACAAGTGTTCCTGTCTCTGTGCATCCACACTGCATCTATGTTTTTTGACTTTCATTTGCATTTCATTGCACTATTATAATAGTTTGTCACATTGGCAGAAAAAGCAAGAGTGTGTTGTAGGTTTAATAACCCTTCTTCCATCCAGTCTGTTGTTTTTCCCTCTAGTTCTTGATTTGATTTAAACGAATCTTTGTTTAATTGCAACTTTTTAAAAAAATCATACTAATCATTAAAATTTAAACATAGAAAGAAGTATGTGTGAATATAGGACCGATACTTCACCATTATTCACCTGTCATCCCCTTAGAACCAATATGGTATAATACAGTACATGCATGCTCTCTGTGAACTCTCATAATAGAGGTCATTTCCCTTTATATGTCGGATTGTTCTGGGACTTGCTGTCTTAATTTATTTGGAAACCTTTTCACAACATTACATATAGTTTTATTGCATTATTTTTAATTGCTTTGTGGTAGTCAATGAATGTTTTAGTTATTTTATTAATAGGCTTGCAAATTCTGTTGTTTACAAATAGCACTGTTAAGAGATAATGTTTATGTGTCTGTGTAGTGGTTTTTCTTTGAAACTAATTTGAAGGATTGAAATTACTAGGCAAGAGTATGCAAATGACTAAATTTTGATACATACTGCTAGATTGTCTTCCACAATAACTCCAGTTTACATTGGAATCTTAAAACTCCTACAATATAATCTTATATTGCTTGTCCAAACACTTGCCACAACTGGATAAAACTGTATTGCCCTTTGACTTCTGCTGTTATAATGGACAAAATGACATTTTGTTTAAATTATTTTATTTTATTTTTAAAATTTTTTTATTTTTTTGCTGTTTTACTTTTGGATCTTTTATCTTAATCTGATAGGAATTAGATAAACTCATTATCTCACCACATACTTACTGAATAGTGTGTCTTTTCCCCCACTGATGCAAACTATCTGTCTTCTTGTAAGTATTAAATTCCCATATACACAGCTCACTTCTGGACTTCATTTTGCCCTGCCACTTCTATGGTAGTATGTAAATGATTATGCAGTACTTTATAGTATGTGCCTACTCTAAAATTTTTTTGGTAGATATTAAAAGCGTGGATGTGGAACCACATTTTGTTGGTTGGAATCTCTGTCCCACCAGTTTTTCTTCTGTGTGATCTTGGGTATGTTGTTTAACTTCTCTGATCTTCAGTTTTTCAGTCAGTACAATGGAGAGGATGATAGCAGCCTCACCTGGGACTGTTGGGAGGGTAAAGTGAGCTGGTTAAAGGAAAGCAATTAGAGCCCTGCTTGGCACATGCTCAAATTTATTTAGTTCTTCTCTATACTTTGGTGAAGTTTTTTTTTTTTTTGAGACAGAGCCTCAAGCTGTCACCCTGGATAGAGTGCAGTGGCATCACAGCTCACAGCAACCTCCCGCTCCTGGGCTCAAGCGAGTCTCCTCCTCCACCTCCCAAGTAGCTGGGACCACAGGTGCCCGCCACAATGCCCGGCCATTTTTTGGTTGCAGCCGTCATTGTTGTTTGGCGGGCCGGGCTGGATTCGAACCCGTCAGCTCAGGTGTACGTGGCTGGTGCCTTAGCCCGTTGAGCTACAGGCGCCAAGCCACTTTGGTGAAGTTTTATAGCTACTTTTCATAAAGATTTTGAATGTTGATTTCTGGCTAAATATACTGTTACTGTGGATGGCAACTTTTTCTTTTACATTTTGTAATTGCTTATTGCTAATATATAGGAAAGCTATTGATTTTATGTATTAATTTTCTGAAATAATAGTTTACAGTTGATACTCTTGATTTTTCTAGGTAAACAATTACCTATAAACAGTGGTAGTTTTATTTCTTTCTTTGTAGTATTTTCCTTCTCTCTATTCCTCTCCTTCCCACCCCCGCCTTGGTCAGAGTGGAGGACAGCATTGAGTGGGAGTATATCGCACAGTTTTCTTACTGTGTTTCATCCCTAAACAACACTTGTTGAGGCGTATAGTTGATACACATGTAGCATACATGCCTGGATATATATATATTTTTTTCTTTCTTTCTTTTTTTTTTTTTGTTTTTAAATACATGTATTTTATTATTCTTCATTACATTATTTCTCCCCCCCCACCCCCCAATGGTAAGACAGAATTTATTTACAGAAAAGAATACAGAAAACACTAAAGCTCCTGGTAGAGGGAGAGAATTGAGGTTGGGAGAGAAGAGCACTCCTCGGTCCACTCTTGCTATCAGCTATGTTAGTGACACTGAAAAGAGAGGGTTTGCCTTCTTTCTACCTAGTGTTTATTAACCTCTCAGAACTTTGGAACTTGCCTCTTGAGCCATCCAAATTTGGTATCTCCTAGGGGATAAATCTTTCCATCTCTTTTATGGCATTGATGTCTTTCAGGTAGTCTACCTTCTGAATGAATCTTGACAGTGTTTCCCAGTGAAGGAGGCCATTTCATCTTTAGATTCTTCAGCTTTTTAGATTCTTGGTGTAAAATTGAACATACTATTATAATGTTAAGTCACATCTGTAACCATAGTTATGTCTTCTTTGTTGTTTCTTGTTTTGTATGCCTTTTCTGATTTTCTGCCACCCTCCCCTTGGATAGATGTGTCAAACTTTTATCTGTTATGTAAGTCTTTTCAAAAAATGATTTTTAGTTTCATAAAAAAAATCTTGTTTTACTTAATTTTGTTTTTATCAAAACAAAATTTTCTTCTAGTTCTAGTTTGTTTTAAGTAATTGAAAGCTTAGTTTATTTTCCATCCCTAGTAAACCTATTTAAGGTTATAAATCTTGTGATGACTGTTGGGTGTGTAGCTGGCACTGAACAGCTACCGTCCTGTGCTGCCCTTTGCACATTTCCTTTGCCCTCAGCAAGCACCTCTGCTGTTTCATTCTCTTGGGTACAAACTTAGGTGCAGCACTGCTGAGTGGTGAATTTATCCTGTTGTTTATGTGTAAGAAACTGCTGAACTGTTGGAAAGAGCCTGTGTCATTTCACAGTCCTGCGGCAGCAGTTGGGGTTTCAAAGTCTCCGTGTCTCCTGCACTTGTGTCTTTTTGTTATAAACATTCCAGACAGCTATGTGAAGTGATACCTCCCCGTGTTTCTCATTTTCATTTTGCTAGTGACTAATGATGCCGAACATATTCTGGATGCAGATCTCTTTCTGCTGAGTGTAAATGTAATGGTTTTTTTCTGCTCTATGTGTCTCTGCTTATCTTGATTACTTAACCTAAAGTTAACTGGTTTTGAAATTGTGAAATGTGTCCTATAACTTTTTCATTTTCTTTTTTCATTTTGTTCAGTTAACTAGAAAAATTACCCGGGGTAATTTTAGTTTCCTAGTTAACTGAGTTATTTGAAAGAATGTCTTGAAACATTTCTTAGCCTGGTAGGTTTGCGTTTGGGTATTTGTTTGTCGATGATTCTTTTTTTCTTTGTTGTTTTTTTTTTTAGACTGAGTCTCTCTATGTTGCTTTTGGTAGAGTGTCATGGTGTTACAGCTCACAGCAACCTCAAACTCTTGGGCTTAAGCGATTGTCTTGCTTCAGCCTCCCGAGTAGGGGGGACTACAGATGCCCGCCACACCAACGCCCAGCTATTGTTTGGCAGGCCCAAGCTGAATTTGAACCCGCCAGCTCCAGTATATGTGGCTGGCTGGCGCCCTAGACAATGAGCAATAGGCACCGAGCCTGTTGATGATTCTTAATGCTACCACACTGTCATCGCTGTTGTTTGTAGTGATTTCTACTATCTGGGACTTAATTGAAGTTGTTTTTCTTTTTTTTAATCTTAATAATGTGATTTTTAAAATGAATGTTTCATGAATATTTGAAAAAATGGGTATTTCTTGGGACTGTATTCTGTAATCTCAATCAAATCAACCTTGATAGTTGGTTATTGATAGTTGGTTATGTATTGTTACTATTTTTTGACAGTTTGATCATTCTGATTTTGAGAGAATCTTATTCTAGGTCCCCTCAAGGGTTATTATGGACGTGTTAACATTTTTAATTTATTTTTCTTTTTAAAATAGTTTTTGTTTTCCGCATCTCAGATTGATTCTTAATATCTTGGGAGGTTCCTTCATTTATTACATAAAATATCATTTGTTCTTTGTTTTTATTTCCACCTTCACCTTGAATTTTATTTTATCTGAGGTTAAAGTTATAAATCTTTTTCTTTTGTTTGATTTTGTCCTTTTGTCACACTAGTCTTAAATGATATCCTTAATCTATTGACTATATTTTCTACAATTTCTAATAATTGATTTGTTTAATGTGGATTTAATTTGTGATATTGTCATAGTAATCAGCAAAAAATCTTACTTTGCAGAATGATTTTCATGTGGCTTTCTTTTTTTTTAAAAGATGGCCTGGATTTCTATTATTCCTCAAAACAGCATGCTCAGAAGATGGTAGAGTTCCTACAGTGTACAGTTCCTTGCAGGTATGTTCTAAACTTAAATGTGACTAATTCTAAGGAGATAGGAATGGATGTAGACCACATCTGTTCTCCAGCCTTAGACTGCTTCTTTCATGTTAAAATACTTAAAATTGTAATAAGACTACTTACACAATCAGGAGCATTTGTTGGGTTAGCCCCTTTAAGGGGTGTATTAGCCAAAGAGCGTCTCCGTGGGGAGCTAGACCTAGCCCCATGATAGTAAGCTTGTATTCCAAAGAGGGAGAAACTTTCATAGGTGGAGTGTGTATTGAAGGGTGAGATTAGTGTGAGTGAAGACTTGTAGCAGGCATTAGTGTGGCTCTGATGGTTGCTGCGTATAGTAGATTGGTGTGAACCAAGGCCATGATTTGGAAGATTTCAGTGGATAAGGTAGAAAATAGGGGGTGTAGTTAGACTAGTGAAGGTGTTGAAATGCAAGAGGCAGGAATGAGGCTTTATCACAGCAGGCATTAGGAAACTGTTTCAGACCTTGGACAGTGATGGTTTGATTTGTTGAAAATGTATATTCCTGAGTCTGTATAAATAAAGACCTTTGTCTTTTACTGTTAACTTTTTTCTTGATAGATACAAAGCATCGCAAAGATTGATCTCTCAGGATATCCATAGTAACACGTACAATTACAAAAGTACTTTCTCTGTGGAAATTGTTCCAATATGCAAGGTACTTTAATTTCGTTTAATTAAGAATACAAGTGATGAATTGCCTTATGTAATTTGTAGCTCCTGGTTTTCTTCTGGGGTTAGTTAAAAATTCGAATAACTTTCTTAAATGATTTCTGACATATTCAGCTGTGTTAAAAATATATTTAAAAAATAATTATTGAGAATCTGTATAGAAGAATATGTACTAAGGATTATATAGCTACAGGTCTCTACCATGTAGGAGCTTACATGTTGATATTCAGTCACTAGTATGGATACCTGCTGTAATTTATTATGACTGTGGTATCTTTTTACCTCCTTTACATCTCAGAATAACTGAGGTAAGCTGTATCATTTTGAAGATGAGGAAATTGAAGTTCGGGGAGGTGAGACAACTTGCCAAAAGTAACATAACCACAAAATGATGAAACTGTTATTGTTAATTTATAGTATAGTTCAGTATTAGGGATAAAATTGTAGCCTAAAATGAGGCCAGCAGACTTTTTCTGTAAAGGGCCAGATGGTAAATACAGTAGAACTTCTGTCAGTTGACCACCCAAGTAACTGTAACAAACTGGTCAACACGTGGAGGTAGGACTAGGCCTACTGCACTGATACATTTGATGCATGTCTGGTCTGTGAAATTAGGTGAGCGTAAGGTGTTCACCATACAGTCAGCTCTGGAAGTTCTACTATATTTTCAGCTTTCAGGCCATTTAATCTCTTTTGCAACTACCGAGCTCTGTTACACAAAAACAGTGTGGATAATAAATATTTAAGCAAATGGCCAGGGCTGTATTATGGCAGAACTTAATTTACATAAAAAGGCCATGGACCAAATTGGTCTTGAGGTTCCTATTTTGCTGACCTTTGGTTTGAAACAGTCAACTCGTTTCTGGCACAAAGCCTTAGCAATAGGAATTTAGGTGTGGAGGCATATTAAGGGCTTGTGTATTAAATGCTTTGACTAACTTCATTGTGTAACCGGGGGACACAGCATGTAATAAGTGTTTTCATTTGTCTTTGGAGACTCTTTGAGTTGAAAGCCAAGTACTGAACTAGGAGCTGTTATGCTCAGAGTGTCCCTGTAGTGGAAAAGCCTATGATTGTGAGTAGATACACCTTAAAATATAACTCAGATCCTTTTTGTATTTTAATACAATTTAGAAATAGATGATTTCATTGCTGGTTAGTATCTTTTAGTATTCACATAGACATATGTGACTTTTTTAGGCATTAAATCTTTGATTACATACTGGTTCATGTAGCCATGTAAGAGAACCATATTTCCTTGAAAAAAAAATTTTTTTTTGAGACAGAGCCTCAAGCTGTCCCCCTGGGTAGAGTGCTGTGGCATCACACTGCTCACAGTAACCCCCAACTACTGGGCTTAAGCGATTCTCTTGCCTCAGCCTCCCAAGTAGCTGGGACTACAGGTGCCCGCCACAATGTCTGGCTATTTTTTGGTTGCGCTGTCATTGTTTGGCAGCCCCAGACTGGATTCAAACCTGCCAGCTCTGATGTTTGTGGCTGGAGCTTTAGCCGCTTGAGCTACAGGCACTGAGTCTTAAAGCATTTTTGTTAACATAAATATTCCTGTCTTAAAAAAATACAACTTATTTTCAGTTTCTTTAAGGTCTGATTCTTTCCTTAGGCCCTTTGTTGATACATAGAATTAAAAATAGATTCTTAGTTGGGCAAGTGGGGTCGGAATGGGTTCACATTGATGAGTGTTTATTGAACTGTTATTTAGGGTTTGCCTCACTCTAAATATTAGTCCTTATGTCTAGGATAATGTTGTCTGTCTGTCTCCAAAACTGGCACAAAGCTTGGGAAACATGAACCAGATTTGTGTGTGTATTCGTGTAACCAGTGCCATTCACCTCATTGATCCAAACACCCTACAAGGTAAGTTGTGGGCGCTATTGCCTTGACAGTTTGGTTCTGTATGGTAAGCACTAATAATTTATGTTCTTAATTTTAACAAGCATTCTTGGTAATATTTTGAAAGGGTAGTTAAAATTTGTGCTATTGTTTAATACTTAAAAAGCACTGGACTGCCAGGCATGGTGTCTCCCACCTGTGATCCTAGCACTCTGGGAGCCCAGGCAGGAGGATGACTTGAGCTTAGGAGTTTGAGACCAGCCTGAGCAAGAGTGAGATCCAGTCTCTACTCAACCCTAACCCTAACCCTAACCCTATTAATATAACAAATTAGTCCTACATCATGGTGAGTGCCTGTAGTCCTAGCTCCTTGGGAGGCTAAGGCAGGAGGACCACTTGAACCCAGGAGCTCGAGTTTGCTGTCAGCTAGGCTGATGCCAGGACACTCTAGGCAGAACAATATAGTGAGACTCTGTCTAAAAAATCCCGAAAATAGCAACCAACAAAACAAAACAAAACATGCTGGGATTACAAGGCTTTTGCAAAAATATCCTTGTATATTTTACTTAAATAATTTTCTGTACTTTTACAAATTTACTAGTTTATTCCATTAATTTTTGGTGAAATGGATTTATTTATCTACTTCACTTAATTTTTGTGGCTACTAAGTTCATTGCTAAATTTTATTGTATAGCAGTTATCTATAATTTTAGAACCAGTGGGCCAGTGGATTATTTAGTTTGAATGTGAATTTTAATTAATTTCATCATTATAGACCATTTCATAATACTTCCTTTATAGAATAAATTATTTTTTAAAGGACCACATTTTGATAGGTGTCTTAGTATTTGGCTGATCTCCCACTTCTTGGTCTTAGTATTCGGCTGATCTCCTACTTCTTGGTCTTTTTCATTATTATTAATGTAATTTTTCTAATGTAATTCTTTATTTTGATATTTTTCAGAAAGTCATTATCTTTTTCAGTTAGAATTCATCAGGAAAAGGCCTGGCTGCTATATTAGGATGGATAGTCTTTGGTAGAACTAGGCTTTATTTCCCATAATCTGAGTAGCTGATTGTTACGTTTCTAAAGTGAAATGCCAGGACATGGAACAACTGTAACTAATTGGATCTGATCTTCAAGTTGTTAATAAAAAGCATTTAGCACTGTGGCATTCTTATGGCAGCTGTTTAAGATATATTTAACATCTGGTATTTCTCTTTTGCGTTGAGAAATTGGGCTTGATTGATACGAATAATAGAAAGTGGGTAGGCTCAGTAGTTCTGGGTGACCTGCTGGTATGCATGAACTTCTTCCTACTGAACACATTTGATGACTTCCAGAAATACATGATTTCTCTTGTTCTTTAGTGTTCTGTGCTTATTCTTAGTTGCAGATATTGATGGGAACACGTTCTGGAGTCACCCTTTTAATAGTTTATGCCATCCCAAACAGCTCGAGGAGTTTATCGTGATGGATTGCAGCCTAGTCCAAGATCTGAAGCGCAGTGCAGGGGCTGGGATGGTATCAAAAAAGGTAAGCTATAGCCTGTTTGCCTTTTTTCCCTTCTAGCTTATTGTTTTAAATCTTCTTTTTTTAAAAAAAAAATTAAAATGTGGAGTCCAAATAAAACTAGTACCACATTAGATTAAAAATATATTTTTTGGTTTTTTAACATAGCCATTGTGAAAATCATCTGACTTACACTATCTGATAAGTTAATTTATTCTCATGTTGGAAAAAATATTACAAAGGTTTACTCCATTATTATAAAAATACATTTCCCCTTTTAATTTTGTAGAGAAAGACCAAAGAACCAACCTTTTGACTTTTTAAATACCAAATATTCAGCATATATCTCTAAAACAGAAACATTTTTCTGCCTAATCAGAGTACAGTTATCAGATGTATGAACTGTCCAGTCTACACCGTAGTCTCATTACCCACGGAGGTGTGTGTGTGTACCAAGACCCGCAGTGCAGGCCTGAAACTGCAGAAGTGCTGAACTCTGTGTAAATGCTATGTTTTTTCCTGTACATGCATATATGATAAAGTTTAGTTTATAAATTAGGTAAAGTAAGAGATTTAACAGCAACAATTGATCATAAAACAGAACAAAATAGTGATAGCCAGATCCTTCCATTTAGTTATAACAGAATGCTATAATAACAGTTATGTAAGTGTAGCCTCTCTTTCAAGATACATAGTGTCTTCTTGTACTGTACTTACCTGTTTTTGGACAGTGATGAACTGCAGATAAATGAAACTATGGAAAGTGAAAACCTGGATGAGATGGACTCTGGTATTTAGGTTTCCTCATTTTTCCCCAGAGTGTCTTTTATACTTTGTTCAAACTGGTATCCAGTTTGCGAACATAGACTGTTGTGACTCTTGTTCCTTTTTGGTTTTTTTTTGGTCTTGTTCTCACATTCTTTAGACAACTAGGGCATTATTTATTTGGTGGAATACTCCACCTTTTGAATCTTAGTTTATTGTTTCCTTGTGATGTCATTAACCTCCTTCTTAATTTCTTTTATTTCCAATAAGCTGGAAATTTGATCTAAAGGATTGGTTAAATTTAGGTTAAATTATTTTTTGCCAGAATATTTCAGAATGGTATCACATCAAGAGACAAGTAGTATCTGTTAAAATAGTGATAGCAGATGCTTCCATTATAACACTGTGATTTTTTCCCTCTTGTGGCCAGCAAGTAATCTGTGGTGTCATACTGTAATAATATGCAAATATTAAGTTCTTATTAGCTCTTTTTTCCTGGCTTTAACATCTGTTGATAGTTCTTGCCCAAATAATTTTATTTAGGGTTACAAAAGGGTGAATTTTCTATTTCTATTCTATGCTTATTACTGGTATTCTTTATCAAGGAAGACCTTTTCGTTTTCAATTAGAGCTTCATGCAGAAATGTTTTTCTGCATAAATTCTTAATTCTTCTTTTTTAGCACATATTTTCAGAGTCAAGAGTTGATCCAAGTTACTTCCAATGGTAAAAATTAGTTTAGACTTGCTTTTATATTGGGTGTGTCTCTTTCCCTGCAATGATTATTATGATCTCAGGAAGTATTATGTCTGTATTGTATTTGCTTTCTTTCCTTTTTTCTTTTCTTCCTTCCCTCCATCTTCTTAATCTTCATATTGCATCAAATTTAGCCAGTGGAAGCCCTTCAGAGTGGTTTCTCCATCCTGTAGACATGCCTTTGCTGGTCTTTGAGAGCATCCTTATTTCTGGCACAACAGCACTGATTTTCATTGTTCTAAAAACACATCATGTATAGTTTTAAACCCATGTCTAAAATCAAGTATTTCTTCAAGGATATAAGCCTGGTTTCTTTTCATGTGAAATTATATTTAGAGACCCCACTCCTCCAGAAAAAAATCTGGATAGGATACTAAGGGTGTTCATTTCCTTAGAAGTAGTACTGCTTCTTGACACAAAAATAACTTGTGATAAGTTTGGAAAAAACCAATGGAAATGGAATGAACATTACTTTCTACATATTTAAAATAATATAGTTAAGAGCAAAGTTTTAATTTATAATGTTCAACACCACATCCCCTCAGAGAGATATAAAACCAGATTTTTTTTTGATTTTTAAAAAGTAAGTCTCTTATAAATAGGTTCGTAAGTCTCTTATAAATATAAGCAGACTAATAGCTAGAAAATAAATCCTGTTAAAGTTTAGTCTCTTCCTGGTAATTTATTTTTTCAGTTCTTTCCTAAAGCTGAGGCCTTTTACTTCTTTTACCTCCTTCTCCTCTTTTTATGTCTTTACTTGGATGTGATTATTCTGCCTGTTACACTTAGTGTTCTGGCCTTGATCTCACTTTCCTAGGTCTGTCTTGGCTCATATGAGGTGCTGGCATGTGCTACACTTACTTCAGCAGGAACTTTGAAATGTCAGTTACGAGTGCTCATAAGTATTATGTGGGAAAGGGAATTAACTGTTTTCTAGTTTAAAAATTCAAATTTGGGGCTCAGCGCCTGTGGCTCAGTGGGCTAAGGCGCCAGCCATGTAAACCTGAGCTGGTGGGTTGGAATCCAGCCCAGGCCCGCCAAACAACAATGACGGCTGCAACCAAAAAATGGCCGGGCGTTGTGGCAGGCGCCTGTAGTTCCAGCTACTTGGGAGGCAGAGGCAGGAGACTCGCTTGAGCCCAGGAATTGGAGGTTGCTGTGAGCTGTGATGCTACGACACTCTACCCAGGGTGACAGCTTGAAGCTCTGTCTCAAAAAAAAAAAAAAAAAAATTCAAATTTGGGTTGTTGTTTCTATAATAGTTGTTTTAAAAAAAGATACTTCAAACTAGTAGATAGTCAAGAAATTAATTTCATAAAGATTTGGCTTTTTTAGCCATTGACTACTGGACTTTTTAGGCTAGTATGTCTGAACTCTGGTGTCAAAAAGGGTTTGCTTAGAATATTTTACTGCTTTAAGATTTCTCTGCCTTTTTAGTTGGTTCGTTTGTTCAGATGGTATTGACCCACCTTCCTGTGAAACATTTCTTTGACAGTTCTACATATACCTACTTTTAGGGATATTATTGTTTTATAAAAGACTTGAATAAAATCTTAGCAAAAATCTATGATTTATTCTTATGAATTTCTTGTGTGTCTTTTTCTATACTCATGATTTGATAATTTGTTGATTTTGACAGTTTCAGAGATTTGGAAAATATAAACAATTTCCATTTTTAAAATAAAAAGTAGAAAGCAGAAATCATTATTGTATGTAATTTTTCTCTATGAGATGCTTTTTGAGTTATGTTTATATTATTGAAGAGCACATTTTCTTTCCTGTTAAGCACACCCTTGGGGAAGTCTGGGTACAGAAAACGTCTGAAATGAACACAGATAAGCAGTATTTCTGTCGCACTCATTTGGGACATCTGCTAAATCCTGGAGACCTGGTGTTGGGGTTTGTATTATTTTATAGTATTTTAAACTGACAGTTAGCTTTGTAAATTTTTTTAATAGCCAGCAGAGCTACCTAAATACTAAAGTTGTTAATAGAGCCTTACCACTTTTTATTATTGGTAACTAATTGAACTGTGGATTGGATAGAAGCTCATAGTTATTCCATTTTGGCCATCATTCTTAGGGAGTCATTTTTCTAAGATTTTGATAATTGAACACTGAAGTTGTATGGATAGGTGCATATTTATAGCTTTTTTGAGGAGTAGGTAGTTTTTTTTTTTTTTTGTATATATGGTTTTACTTTTAAGGTAAAGTAGCCAAGCCTGGCACAGTGGCTGTAATTCTGACACTTTGGGAGGCAGAGGTGGAAGGATTGCTGGAGGCTAGGAATTTAAGACCAGCCTGAGCAACCGGCTGAGGTCTCATCTATACAGAAATTTTTAAAAATTAGCTAGGTCTAGTGGTGCATGTCTGTAGTCCCAGCTTCTCAGGAGTCTGAAACAGGAACACTCTTAGCCTTTTGGCAAAAGAGTTAGACTGTTTCATTAAGAAAAAAAAAAAAAAAGATATTGCAGCCATATATGCAAAGGATTTTTAGCCCAGTTCTTTTTGAATCAGAGTTCATCAGTGTACCTTAAATCCTTAAATGTTATATTTTGTTCTTACAATTTCACTTCCTTTTACTAGAGAATGAGGGAGGCGGTTTTGATTTGTTTTGTTTGCTTTAAATAAACTAGATGGAACCATCCAGCTGAATCCTACAATTAGGTTGATACATGTCTGTTTTGCTTCTTTTATGAATATGTGGTAATATGAACAATAACAAATAATATGTGAAATTCAAGAGCTAAAAAGCCTTATTATCTTTACCAGGGTCTGCAGAAGCATGTTCACTGTGTAAGAAGTGGCAAAACTTTTAAAGTGGGAAGCATATTAAATGTTTAATCTCAAGAAGGAATTTTAGTGATAGCTATAAAATAAAAGGTTATACACAGAGGTTTAAGTAGTCATTAAGTTTTCCATTGTCTGTGTTTCAGGTTTGATTTGGCCAACTGTAATTTAAATGATGAACATGTCAACAAAATGAACTCAGATAGAATTCCAGATGTGGTAAGGCTTTAGATTTTTCCTTCTTTTTTTGTATGAAAGAGGATTGATGTAACTCATGGGTAAAGTGCATGAGTCACACTTTTTTTTTTTTTGAGACAGAGCCTCAAGCTGTCACCCTGGATAGAGTGCGGTGGCATCACAGCTCATGGCAACCTCCAATTCCTGGGCTCAAGCGAGTCTCCTGCCTCTGCCTCCCAAGTAGCTGGGACTATAGGCGCCCGCCACAAAGCCCTGCCATTTTTTTGGTTGCAGCCGTCATTGTTGTTTGGCAGACCCAGGCTGGATTCAAACCTGCCAGCTCAGGTGTACGTGGCTGGCTCCTTAGCCTGTTGAGCCACAGGCGCAGAGCCGAGTCACACTTTTGAAAGTAACAATTCAGAGGTTTTTTTAAACTGTGGGAAGGTATAATAGCACAAGTCTTACAATGCATTTTTCTTGAGGGGGGTAAATTCAAGATTTATTGAGTTGTTTTGGTTGCTCTTATATCAAATTTCCTTCACTATCCAAATATTTGATACTATCTGTAGAGCAAAATTAAATTTACAACTAAAAATGATGACCTTTAGAATTTATTCAAGTTTATTCTTTGGAGGCTCAGCTTACTTCATGTATATTGTTCAGTTAGGAAGTTATTTAGTTAAGACCATTATTCAAAGTTAGAAATCTTTGTATCTAGTCTTGGAGAAAAATTATTTACTTTGAAAAATCTGTTAAAGTCTAAAATGATAAGTTTAAAAATTAGGAGCGATGGCCCCTTTTTGCTCTACAAAAGAGTAGAGCCCTGGCCCCATATGTTGGAGGTGGCAGGTTCAAACTCAGCCCTGGCCAATAACTGCTAAAAAAAAAAAAAAAAAAAATTAGGAGCAATAGTGAATGAAATCAGTGTGGAAAACTATTTTCTATTTCTTTAATCTTTTAGCATAAACATTGATTATTTAGCTGTGGACAAAAATAAAGTCATGATTAAAGAAGAAATCCCATTTCCCCTACCCCTACCAATTGAGCTTTCATTAATTTGTAAATTAAGAAATGGTTTAGGTTTAGGTCAAAATAGGTTTGTTTTGTTTTGTTTTGTTTTTTGTTAGAGACAAAGTCTTACTTTATCACCCTAGCGTCACACAGCTCACAGCAACCTCCAACTCCTGGGCTTAGGCGATTCTCTTGCCTCAGCCTCCCGAGTAGCTGGGACTACAGGCGCCCACTACAACGCCCGGCTATTTTTCTGTTTTGCAGTTTGGCCGAGGCCGGGTTTAAACCCGCCACCCTCGGTATATGGGGCCGGTGCCCTACTCGATGAGCCACAGGCACCACCCAAAATAGGTATTTTTAACAAGGTCCTAAGAGGGAATTGTAATAATATTAAATTTTGTGTTTTGTAAAATTATTTTCATTTATTCATTCAACAGGTTATTAAATAGTGTTCTAAGATACATTGTTGTGAAAGTTATATATAGTTCTATAAATGCTTTTTAGTGAGATTAAAAGAAGAAATCTGAGCCTGTCATGTTCAGAGTGATTTATACGTGTGAATGGTAGCTGCCACGTGAAGTTAGAGTTACAAAAACAACCTGAAGTTTCTAGTATTTAAAAAAACTTTTAATATTTAGTAACTGGAAATTTTTAATTAGTTATTTTAATAATTATACAAATAATGCTCAAAGTACATGCCTTTAAAAAGTTAAATACGTGGAGAAAAATTTTCGAAGCTCACTTGACACTGACTCTGCATCCCTGCCCCTTTCTCCCTAGGAACCTTCCCTGGCATTCCCACAACCGTTCACTTTTAGCTTCATTGGGTTTTTGTGGTGCAGCTCTGCAGTTCCCATTTGTTATAGCTGTGCGAATATTTCTCCTGCAGGTGTTAATCAAGAAGAGCTATGACCGAGGCAGACGTCAGCGTCGTAGAAACTGGAAACTGAAAGAGCTCGTGCGGGAGAGAGACAACGCGGACACGGATGACGAAAGGTCTCGCTTGTCTTTCAAGTTGACCCTCATCTCACACACTGTCTCAGGGAAATCCCTGTGAGAAGTCGTTTTTGTGTTGTAAAGAAGCAGGCATCGCTTAGTTGATCCTTGCACTCAGTATTACTCTTGGATGCCTATCCGGGTATCGGTGGAATGGTATGAAAGGATGTTGTGAAGTTTAACACAGAATTGGGAATAAATTCCTGGGTTATGACCTGACAATAGTGGTGTTGATGTAAACAATTCAGTTGGAAAGTTAAAATACAGACGTACATTGCTTAACGACAGGGATGCATCAGTAGGTGACTTTGTTATGGAACATCATGGAGCATCTTCTGGAAGCCTAGGGCAGAGCCTTCTGCTCACCGAGGCTGTATGGCGGGCCCATTGCTCCTGAGCTATAAACCTGGACAGCAGGTTACTGTACCGAGTACTGTAGCAGTTGTAACACAGTCGCAAGTATTTGTATATCTAAACATAGGAAAGTTGCAGTGAAAATACATGTTGAGATCTTATGGGATCTTTGTCATATGTAGTCCATAATTGACTGAAATATTGTTATGCAGCATGAGACTGTGTAATAGCTAATTCCATTATGGATATCACAAGTAGAAGTGGAGTGCTTACGACTTGAAATAGAAAGAAAATAGCTCATTGACATCAAATATGTTATTTTCAAACAATTTAAGCAGTAATGCAGAGAACATTCTACAAAGGTTTATCAGATGGTTCTAAAAAGTGATGTTAATAATGGTGAAAATACCAATGTCTTAAAAACAATTTGAATTTATATAAAATTTTTTCATGAAATGAGTTACAAATAGTATTTGTGACACACATTTTCATGAAGTAATTAAAAATAAACAATGTGTTAAATACCATAAGTACATACTTGACTTTTTCATCTGTGGTCTTAAAAGTTTATATATTTTAGCTTGACCATAAGACCTCTTTAGAGGAGGGGAAAAGTGGGTTGGGTGTCTTTTCGTTATCTTATATTTAGTCTCACCTTATATTTAGCTATTTTTATGATGTAATGTTGAAAGAAAAGATTTTTAAAAACCTAATTAATATTTTTTATTTGACGTTCAGATAGAATGTTTTAAGATTTTAAATACTTTATGTTTTATAATACTTAATATTATGTTTTAATACTTAGAACATATTTATCTGATAGTGCAGAAAATGACTTCATGCTTTCTTGGTGAAGATGGTATGTTTAAATGTTCTTTACTGTATAGGCAATACCAGGATTTCCTTGAAGATCTTGAAGAGGATGAGGCAATTAGAAAGAATGTCAACATTTATAGAGGTTGGTGTTCTATAATGTTTGATGTAAGTCATATGTTTTGTACATAAATACAGTACCTATTATGAGTATTTTGGTATCTTAAACATTGATTTCCATAGATGACTTTGTATTTTAAACTACTGTAGTTAAACTTTTACCAAAAAAATGCTTGCAGAACAGTGAAACTTATTTTTAGCTATGCTACATTTGATATTATGTGCATCCTACTTTGATCTCTGAAGTTGTTCATCCCTATACTGGTGGAAATTTGTTCATACAATTAGGCAGCTCATTTACTCAGTGAATATGATTTGAATTCCTGCTGTAGATAAAAGAGCCTCTAGAACAACATAGTTAAATAATACTAATGGTAGTGTGGTCTGGTATTTGTATATTTTCAAATATACATATAAATATTTTGTATTTTATTTGAGTTCCTTACTATATTTTACTTAGATTCAACCATCCCTGTGGAAAGTGACACAGATGATGAGGGAGCACCTCGCATTAGTCTGGCTGAGATGCTTGAAGACCTGCACATTTCCCAGGATGCCACTGGGGGAGCAGGTGCCACAATGATGACCTGAGATCGGATGGCAGACTCCACCTCCGAGGGCTCTGGAAGCTGGACCAGCTGCACTCCTGTCTCTTCCGTCCGTGCCTCCATATTGTGAGAGGAGAAATTTAGTTTTAAACCTGAATAAATAATGACTATTTTGATGACTCACTCAAAACACTGAAAAAGATTGGTGGGTTTGAACTTTTAGATAGTAAAAGATTATGGAGATTGTAATTATTACTGACATTTAGGCCATTTTATATATGGAATTTTATCACTGTGCTTTATACGAGGCTATGTAGTATTTTCACATATTATAGTGCTGGATATAAAAGCTCAAAGTTGAGATTCCTTGGATGTTAACTAAATCTTTAAACATAAACAAGTTTTTAACATTCTGTTCACATTAATTGCTTTAGTAGAAAAACATATGAGTAATCACTTTTAATATTAACTTGCTAGGCACTTTCATCTACTTTAGATCATTTTTATGGCCTTGGTAGCTAGGGTTCAGCTAATTACTGGATTTTCATGAAGAAAGTTGATCTTTTTTATTTCTTCATGAAATTAACATCTTCAAAAGCTATCAAACTGAGGGTTATCCTCATTTTTATGATAGAAAGAAATAAATTTAAATATTTATGGATTTGAAGCAAATCTAGATCAGTTATTTAAAGGTTAAATAACTGTTTATTCTTGCCCTTGTCTTTAGGTATTTTAAAGTTTGATGCATTAAGCTTAAGTCAACATCTGCTTATAAAAATATCTTCCGATCATGTCAAAGATTTTGTTTTTAAAATTTTGATTTACAGGTAGTGCCTGTGGCTCAGTGAGTAGGGCACCGGCCCCACATGCCGGAGATGGTGGGTTCAAACCCAGCCCTGGCCAAAAA
>CAUYON010162307.1:0-13127 GCA_963573935.1 Arctocebus calabarensis | reverse complement strand
GTGTATATGTACACCATGGAATACTATGCAGCCATAAAAAAGATGGAGACTTCACATCTTTTATGTTTACCTGGATGGAGCTGGAACATATTCTTCTTATTAAAGTATCTCAAGAATGGAAAAAAAAGTATCCAGTGTACTCAATACTACTGTGAAATCAATATATAACTACTTACACATTCATATGAACGGTAAAACATAACTATAGCCCAGAAAGTAAGAGGGTGTAGGGAGGAGTGGGGAGGGGAGAGTTTTGGAGGAGGGAGGGTATTTGGTGGGACCTCACCTAATGTGCATAATGCATTTCAAAACTATTAAGAAAAGAGTATCATTGTCTTACCACAACAAAGAAGTAAGCAAGGTGATAGATGTGTTAATCAGTTCTATGTAAGCATTTCACATTATATATCAAATCAGTACACTGTACCTCAAAAATGCATCAATGTACACAGTTATGATTTAATAAAGAAAAAGGCCATAAAAAAAGAAAAGAAAGAAAAGATAGAATAAGAGAATTCTAGGAGCAATTGTGTGTTTATACATTATTTAACTTGGATGAAATGAACAAATTCCTAGAGAGGCAACCTGCCACTTCTATTTATTGTCTTATTGGAGAATTGTAGCTAAGACTATAAGAAAAGAAAAAAGATATTCAAATTGAAACAGAAGAAATGAACCTACATATATGTGCAGATGATTTCGTATTGTATTTAGACAATCCTTAGGAACCTCCTAATAGAAAAAATAAACAGGGTTAGCAAAGTTACAGGATATAACACCACTACCTGAAAATCAATTTTATTTCTATACAGAAGATAGGTGAATGGCAAAAAAAAATTTTTAAATAAAAATTCAGCTTGACTATTAACAGAAGTATAGATTTAAAAAAAATTGATGTGCAAATGAAAACATGAATTGCTTTATAGACTTTTAAAAAATACATTTGCAAAACAAAAACTATAATTGTCTCATTTCTTAAAAAAAAAAAAAAAGACAATGTATTAGAATATACCTACCCACATTTCTAAATGCCTAAGAGTGGGAGAAAATAAAGGCTGTGGGAACAGGAAGAATATGTGCTGGAATCAAGGTGGGCTATTTCATTAACATACAATGACCACTTCACATGCATCATCAATAATTTCCTGAGGTTATAGACTGTCAAAATGGGTATTTTCCTTCCAGACACCTTTATTTTCCTTAAATTATTCCCAATTTTCTCTGTCTTTTGGTGTAATTGTTTACATCCCAAAACCAGAAAACATATGAAAATGCCATAAATGTGTTTTGGGATTTTCTTTTAGGTGAATAGTGTATGTTTAGAAGAAGTTACTCATGAAGAAGCAGTAACTGCCTTAAAGAACACATCTGATTTTGTTTATTTGAAAGTGGCAAAACCCACAAGTATGTATATGAATGATGGCTATGCACCACCTGATATCACCAACTGTAAGTTTGTTGCCTTAAGTTTGCATAAATTTATTTCTTCAGATGTGATGCTCTTTAATGAAATATTCTCAGTATAATACAAAAAGTTTAAACTTTATAGAAGTATTTTTAAAGGAACTATTAAGCTTTTTAGTCTAATAATTTTTAGCAATCTATTTTTAAGTCAAATTTTTCATTTAGAAAGGGGGGGTCCTTTTTCACCTTTACTGCTTTATAGCAGCAATTACTTTCAACATTTAAGGCATTGATTCTCAAACTTTTATGTAAATAGCAGTCAACAAAGCAGTCATGCAAGTAATATCATCTTGTGTTGTTCTGATAGTTTTAGAATTGAACACAGAAATTTGTTTTAATATGCAGTTT
This sequence comes from Arctocebus calabarensis, assembly GCA_963573935.1. Lineage (NCBI taxonomy): Eukaryota > Metazoa > Chordata > Mammalia > Primates > Lorisidae > Arctocebus > Arctocebus calabarensis. The sequence continues at coordinate 11,315 of CAUYON010162307.1, read as the reverse complement.
ACTAGCAAGCAAAATATAGGCTTTCCCGGTTTTATTGTACTTCTCTGTATTGCGCTTTATAGACACATAGCAATTTTTACAGAGTGAAAGTTTGTGGCAACCCTGCATTGAGCAAGTCTCTCAGCTGCTGTTTTTTTTTAACAGCATGTGCTTATTTCATGTCTCTGTATCACATTTTGGTAAGTCTCCCAATATTTAGAACTTTTGTATTATTGTATCTGTTATGGTGATCTGTGATCAGTGATATTACTATTAAGATTATTTGGGGGTATCACAAATCATGCCCATATAGGGTGGCAAACTAGAAACATTTGTGTTTGGACTGCTCCCTTGACAACCACCATTGCGCCATCTCACTCCCTCTCCTTGGGCCTCGCTATTCCCAAAGACACAACAAGAAAGGAAGAGTCATACCTCTCTCACTTTAAATCAAGAGCTAAAAATAGTCAAGCTTAGTGAGGAAGACATATAGAAGGGCAGAAAGCTAAGCCTCTTGCTCCAATTAGTCAAGTTGTGAATGCAAAGAAAAGTTGTTTAAGGTAATTAAAAGTGCTACTCTAGTGAACACTCTAATGATAAAAAAGCAAAATGGCCTTATTGCTGATGTGGAGAAAGCTTTAGTGGTATGGCTAGATCAGCCAGTCATGATCAAACCAGTAACAATATTCCCTCAAACCAAACCCTAATCCAGAGCAAGGCCCTAACTCTCCTCAATTCTATGAATATTAAGAGAAATAAGGAAACTGCAGAAGAGAAGTATTAAGACTAGCAGACATTGGTTCATGAGCTTTAGGGAAAGAACTCATCTCTAAAATATAAAAGTGCAAAGTGAAGTAACAAGTGCTAATATAGAAGCTGCAGTAAGTTATCCAGGATAATTAATGAAAGTAGATAATTGATGAAGGTAGCTATGCCAGTATCTATTTTTTTGTTGTATGTTTGTTTGTTTGGAATTTGTAGAGTGTACAAAGAATTAAGATACACATATTGTATTTGTTAAAGTCCCTCTTATAATTGTGTCTCACCCCCAAGAGGTGTACCATATACTGTGACTCCCTATCTTCTTCCCTCCTCCCCTCTCCCTGACCAGTATTTATTTTTATTTTTATCTTTTTTCAGGTTAATTTGAGGGTACACAGACCTAGGTTATAATGTTTGCATTTATTAGACAGAGTTCTTCTTGTAGTTGTGCCCCACACCAGAAGATGTGCCATGTGCCTTTACCTTGTGGGAGCACACTAGTCTCCGCCCCTCTTCCTCTTCTCCCCTCCCTTCCCCCCCAGGCCCCTTCTCTCAACTTGAAGTGAACTGAGTTTTTCTCTTATGTGGGTGTGTATTAGATCATCTACTGGCTTCATATTAGTATTGAGTACATTGGATACTTCCTTTTCCATTCTTGTGATACTTTACTAAGAAGAATGTGTTTCACCTCCATCCAAGTTAATACAAAAGATGTAAAGTCTCCATCTTTTTATGGCTGAATAGTATTACTTGGTGTACATATATCACAATTTGTTAACCCATTTAGGTTATTTCCAATCTTGGTGATTGTAAATTGAGTTGTGATAAAGAATCGAGTGCAAATGTCTTTATCATAAAATCATTTTTTTTCTTCTAGGTAGATGCCTAGTAATGAAGTTGGAAGATCAAATGAGAGGTCTAATTTGAGTTCTTTGAGTATTCTCCATACTTCTTTCCAAAGAGGCTGTATTAGTTTGCGTTCCCACCAATAGTGTAAAAGTGTTCCCCTCTCTCCACCTCTACTACACCAGCAGCTACATCTTTGGGACGTCGTGGTATGGGCTATTTTCCCTGGGATTAGGTGATATCTCAGGGTGGTTTTGATTTGCATTTCTCTGATAATTAGGAATGATGAATATTTTTTCATTTGTTAGCCATTTGTTTGTCTTCTTTGGCTCAGCCGCTAGAGCGCCAGCCACATACACCAGAACTGGCGGGTTTGAACCCATTTCTCTGTCTTCCTCAGAGAACATTATGTTCATGTCTCTTGCCCAGTGATAGTTAGGATTGTTTGTTCTTTTTGATTCTCTATAATCCTAGTTATCAAGCCTTTGTCAAATTCATAACATGCAAATATCTTTTCCCATTCCGAAGGTTGTCTGTTTGCTCTGTTGTGTCCTTAGCTGTGCAGAAGCTTTACAGTTTAAGTCCCATTTGTTTATTTTTGTTGTTGTTACAATTGCCACTGAAGTCTTCTTTATAAAATCTTTCCCCGGTCCAACATCATCAAGAGTTTTTTCCACACTTTCTTCTAAGGTTTTTATTGTTTTGTGTCTTAGATTTAACTCTTTTTTAAAAAAATCTTGAGTCAATTTTTGTAAGTGGTGAAAGTTGCAGGTACAGTTTCAGTCTTTTACCTGTGGTTATCCAGTTCTCCCAGTACCATTTGTTGAATAGGGATTCTTTTTCCTGGTGTATGCTTTTGTTTGGTTTATCAAAGGTCAGATGGCTGTAAGAGACTGGTTTCATGTCTTGGTTTTCTATTTGATTTCGTGTGTCTAAGTCTCTATTTTTGTGCCAGTACTATGCTATTTTGATCAGTGTGGACTTGTAATATAACCTAAAGTCTGGTAGAGTGATGCCTCCAACTTTGTTTTTATTATTAAGAATTGCCTTGGCTATATGGGTTTTTTTGTGGTTCCATATGAAACAAAGAACTGTTTTTTCCAGTTCTTCAAATGTGATGTTGGTATTTTAATGGAGATTGCACTGAATCTGTAGATTGCTCTGAGTAGTATAGACACTTTAATAATGTTGTTTCTTCCCAGCCAAGAGCATGGTATGTTCTTCCATTTGTTAATTTATACCTTTTGCTATTTCTCTTAGGGTTTCGTAATTCCCTTTGTAGTGGTCCTCCACCTTTTTTGTTAGGTATAATTCTAGGTTTTTCATTTTCTTAGAGCTACTGTGAAGGGAATTGTGTCTTTGTTTAGTGTCTCAACTTGGCTGTTACTGGCTTACGTATACAAAAGCTACTGATTTGTGGATATTGAGTTTATACCTTGAAACATTACTTTATCACTTCCAAGAGTCTTGTCTTTATCACTTCCAAGAGTTTTCTAAGTCTAAAATTGTATCATCAGCAAATAGCGAGAGTTTGACCTCCTCTGCCCCCATTTGGATGCCCTTGATATCCTTCTCTTGTCTAATTCCATTGGCTAGAACTTCCAGAACTATGTTGAGTAGCAGTGGTCATAATGGACATCCTTCTCTGGTTGCAGTTCTATATAGAAGAGCTTTTTAGTTTTACTCCATTCAGTGTGACATTAGCTGTGGGTTTGTCATATCATAGATGGTTTCAGTCAGTGTAGGGCAACAGTTCTCAACGTGTGGGTTGAGAACCACTGGTTTAGGGAATGTGCCACCTATGCCTATTTTCTTAAGTGTTCTTGTTAGAAAAGGATGCTGTGTTTTGTCATATGTTTTTTCCTGCATCTACTGAGAGGATCACATGAGCTTTGTTTTTGCTTCCATTGATATGGTGAATTACATTTATAGATTTGAGTCTTTTAAACACCAGCCTTACATCCCTAGGATAAAGCCTATTTGATTATGATGTACAATTTTTTTAAATGTGTAGCTGTAATCTGCTAATATTTTATTAAATATTTTTGTATCAGTATTCATTAATGAAATTAGCTTGTAATTCTCCTTTTTAGTTGGATCCTTTCCTAATTTTGGTATCAGGGAGATGTTTGTTTCATAGAACATGTTGGGGAGAGTTCCTGTTTTGTAATAGTTTCTATAGTATAGGTACAAGTTCATCTTTGAAGGTTTGATAGAATTCTGGTGTGAAGCCATCTGGTCCAGGGGTTTTTTGTTGTTTTTGTTTTTATGGAAGTGTTTTTATTGTTTCTTCCATCTCATTGCTTAATGTTGATCTGTTCAAGTGACCTGTTTCTTCCTGGTTAAGTCTAGGGAGATGGTGTGATTCCAGATATTGGTCCATTTCCTTCACATTGTCAAATTTCTGAGCAGAGTGTTTGGTAGTAGTCAGAAATAATCTAGTCTATCTCTGTGGTATCAATTATTATTTCTCCTTTCTCTTTTCTGATTGAGGTTATTACAGATTTTATTTTTCCATTTCTAGTTAATCTGGCCAAAGGTTTATTGATTTTATTTATCTTTTCAAAGAACCAACTTTTTGTTTTATTAATTTTCTGAATGATTCTTTTGTTTTCAATTTCATTTATTTATGATTTAATTTTTGTTATTTCTTTTGTTTTGCTAGGTTTGGGATTAGAGTACTCTTCCTTTTCCTTTTCCTCAAGAAGATTCATTATGTTGTTGATGTGGTGTCTTCCTATTTTATGGAGGTGGGCATCTAATACAATAGATTTCCGTTTTAGGACTGCATAGATTTTGGTAGATTGTGTCTTCATTGTGTTATGTTTGAGGAAGCTAATGATTTCCAAGTTTATCTCTTCCTTGACCAAATTTCTATTCAGCATAAGGCTGTTTAGTTTCCATACCTTTTTGTGGGGATGAAAATTTTTGTTGGAGCTGAGGTCCACCTTTATTGCCTTGTGGTCTGAGAAAATACAAGCTGTGATTTCAGTTATTTTGATTTTGTTAAGATTTGATTTTTGTCTTAGGATATGACCTATTTTGGAGTATGATCGATGAGCTGACAAGAAGAACATATATTCCTTAGATATGTCTGTTAAGTCCTTTTTTTCTAGGGTCGCATTTAAGTCCCTTGTGGCTATGTTTAGTCTGTGTTTAAAGGATATATCTAGTGCTGTCAGAGGGTTATTAATGTCCCAAGATATTATGGTGTTACATGATATCACTCAGACCAGTTATAGTCCGTTTCATAAATTTGGGTGCATAAATATTTAGAATTGAAATGTCCTCTTGTACCATTCCTTTGACCAGTATGAAGTGACCATCTTTGTCTTCCTAAAGTAATGGAAGTTACTTTAAATCTACTTGTATCTGAAAATAAGATAGCAACCCCTTCTTTATTTTGATTTTCATTTGCCTGCAGTATTGTTTTCCAGTCCTTCACCCTGAGTCTCATTTTGTCCTTCAAAGATAGGTGTATATCCTGGAGACAACATATAGATGGCTTGTGCTTTTTAATTTAATTGGCTAGCCTTTGTCTCTTTGGTGGAAAATTCAAGTCATTTACATTTATTGAGAAAATGTATAAGTGTGGTAGAGTTCTGTTCATCTACTTTGTGAAAAATTTATTGCTCAGTTTATCCTTTGTACCATTGTGGAAGCTAGGATTAGTCCTTTAGTTTCTGGGTGGTTTACTTTGTTGGTGGTACATTTTGATGGCCAATATGGAGAATAGTACTAAATATTTCCTATAGCGCTGGTCTTGTGGATTATTTCCTCAATTTTTACTTACCATAAAAGATTTGATTTCTCTATTAATTTTGATGCTTAGTTTAGCAGGATACAGAATTCTGGGCTGAAAAAATGGTTTTGTTTTAGAAGGTTAAAGGTAGATGACCACTATTTCCTGGGTTGAAGCATTTCACTAAGAAGTCTCAATGACTATGATGCATCTGGCCCTGTAGATCACTTGGTGCTTACTCATAGCTGCTTGCATAATTTTCTCTTTCATCTTGACTTTGGACAGGTTCATGATAATGTGTCTTGGAGATGCTCTATTTGTATTGAGATGACTCAGGGTTCGATATGCCTCTAAAAGGAGTGTTTCAGAATCTTTACTGGTACTTGGGAAATTTTCATTTGTGACATGCTCCAGTAGGGCTTCCGTTCCTTTTGAATATTCTTCTTCCCTTTCAGGGATACATATAATTCATATGTTTGAACACTTTGTGAATAATTGTATGAGGAAATGTTCCAATTCCCATAATTCAATGTTCAATGTTCTGCATACAATTCCCATAATTGTATAAGGAAATGTTCTGCTTTCTCTCTCTTTTTTCTGCCTCTTCAACTGTCTAGGTTAGCTAAAGAGCTTTATCCTCTAGCTTTGATATTCTTTTCTTCTCCTTGGTCTAATCTGTTATTGATACTTTCTACTGCATCTTTAAGTTCCTGGATTGACTCCTTCAATTCCTTAAGCTCTGCCATAGCCTTTATGTGTTGTTCATATCTTTCATCCCTCATTTGGTTCTATTTTGGGATTTCCTTTTGATTATTTTCTCATCAAGTCCCCCCCCTTTTTTTTAAACCATTCATATTTTAAATTCCTTTTCTGTCATTTCCATTAATTCTTTATGGGTGGAATCCTCTGTGGTAGCTACCTCATGATGCCTTGGGGTGGTTGCTCTATTCTGGTTTTTCACGTTGCCAGCGTTTTTCCATTGCTCCTTCTACATGTGTGTTTTCTTCTTGTTCACTTCCTTCCCCTATTGTTTCCTCTCACTTCCTCCTCCACTTTAAATTGCCTTATCGCTGAGCTTACGTGTTAAAGTGGACTTTTGGTATAAGGTCGAAAGTAAGAGAAGAGTAAAGAGTGAGAAGGGAGAAAGAAAAGAAAAATGGAAAGGAGGGGTGAAAGGAAAGAAGGAGAGAAATAAAGCAACAAGAGAATGTTGTTCAGTAGGGTGCTTTAACCCACGTCCACAACTGTATGACTTTTGGGGTCCAGGTTGGGTTGGTCATGAGCTCTTTACCATTCTGGGCAAAAGCAAGACTCTGCCTCTTCCAAATATTGGGGGGAAAATCAGCAGTATTTCATAGAGGGGATCTATCAATGCCATTTTTCCACAAGCCAAACCTAGGACACCCAAGACCCTGAGCTCATGGCCTCCTTGAGCAAGACCAATGCTGTGATCCCTTATCTAGAGGAAAATTGTAACCCTTCAACCCTCAAGGAAAAGAAATAATAATAATAGATAAAGAAAATCAAATATACTATTATATGATATGAAGAAAAAAAGGGATATCTTAGGTCTATGATAAATTTAAGTTGTAAAGTTGAGAAAAGTAGAAAAATCTCTTACCAGGAGAGAAATAAAAGAAGAAGAAAGAGGCTCAGTGCCGGTAGCACAGTGGTTACAGTGCCAGCCATATACACTGAAGTTGGTGGATTCGAACCTGGCCCTGGCCAACTAAACAACAATGACAACTAAAACAAAATATAGCCAGGCATTGTGGCAGGTCCTTGTAGTCCCAGCTACTTGGGAGGCTAAGGCAAGAGAATCACTTGAGCCCAAGAGTTTGAGGTTGCTGTGAGCTGGGATGCAACAGCACTCTACTGAGGGTGATTTAGTGAAACTCTGTCCCACCTCCCCCCCATAAAAAAAAAAAGAAAAGAAAAAATAAAAGGGGCTGAAAAACTGTAGCAAAATGGAGGCGCCCTTGCTAATGAAGAAAGTAAACATGAAAGAATAAGAATACATTCACACAAAACAAAACAGAACAAAAACAGTAACAAGTATAACAACCAAAAAAAATGACAAAACTGAGGGGAAAAAGTTGAGAAAGGAAACAAAAATGAAACTGTGTGTATATTGCAATATATTGCCTGTTCACTAGTTGGCACTACAGTATTAGCAGACAGAGAGCACACAGGTTGTTTTTGCTGTATAAGATGGGGGCTGGAAGCCACTGTGTGTTATAGAGGAGACCTGGTCATGTCTTCCTGACTTATTTGCCCTCAATCAGGGCCTGGTTGCTTTGTCAGATTAGGGTCTTCAAGCTCTGGCCAGATTTCTTAGGCTCATCAAACAGAGTCTCTGAGTGGCCTTTTCAAGGGAGCAGGGGGCCATTCATCTCATCATAAGAATAGTTGCCCAAGCTCAGATGGCACACCAGAGCCAGCCATGCACTAGAACCCTGTGGACTGGTCCTCCTGTGTGGTCTTCCCACAGTGGTGGCACCCCACTAGTAGCCAAGCCATTTGGAGTTCCACCCCTCCCAGTATTCTGTCTCAGCCACTGTACACTGAGTTTATTCACTCACTTAATCCCTTCCTAGGCAACTCCATCAAGCTGCTCAGTTCAAAATTAAAAAACTGTAGGACAGCCCTTTCCTGTCCCTAGCCCTCTGTGGGAGGGGCTGCCTCTCCCCAAACCTAGGCACTTGCCCTTTGTGCTAGTCTTCCTGAGCTTCAGACCTCCTCATTGGGTCCTGGGGTCTCCTACTGCTTCACTGTGCCCCCAGAGAGATACTTCTGGGTAGGTTACCCCAACCATAGATAGGTAACTGGAGCCCTCTCTCCGTATCTCACCTTGAATGGCTCCCACTCTCCAAGCTCCAAGTTGTTTTTGCTCTGCCTACATCCAAATGCCCCCTCCTTGGCCAAATTCTGTCCAGCCAGAGCCTGCAGTCCCAAGTCCCACTTGCCCACTGTGGAGACCCTCCCTCACTCACTGGCTACCTGGATTCTCTCTCCTGGTACCATTGCTGTGCATTCCCTCACTGCAACTTTATTAGCAGATTGGCCATAGTACACACAGAACAGCACCCACTCACCTAGGACCCTGGTTTCCTCAATATTTTAATCCTACTGTTCTGACCTACAGCTCAGGAAAAAGAATCTTTCCATGATGTTGCTGTTCATTGACAGTTCACCCAGTCACTCAAGAGCTCTGACAGAGATGTGTGAGATTTATATTGTTTTCATGCCTGCTAATATAAGATCCATTTGCAGCCTGTGGATCAAGGATTACTTTTTACTTTCTAGTCTAATTCTTTAAGAAGTACATTTCATAAGGCTATAGCTACCATAGGTAGTTTTTTCCTCTAATGGATCTGGGCAAAGTCAGTTGAAATCTTCTGGAACGGATTCACCATTCTAGATACTATTAGGATCATTCATGATTTATGGGAAGAGGTCAAAATACCAACATAAATAGGAGTTTGGACTTTAAAAGTCAAGAGCCATTGGTAGAAAGTCCTTTGAGCACAAATACAAAAAAGCATCTTAATATGTGAGCTGAATAGGAAACAATTGCTGTCAGATACTACAGACTTATAATACCAATGGATATTGTACTAGATCTTCAAACTTTATACTATCAATAGACATTGAAGACTTTTTTCTTTTTGTGTAGTTACAGATAAATAGAGATATATAGATGCTACATCCTTTTGATAGAGCAAGCATTTTTCTAATATACTACAATTCCAGTAGTTTCCTTTTGTCTTTCACTGAGATTACCTTATTCCTTTATGTTACTTACCTGACCACAATGGTAACTTGAATTAATGATCTCTGCATTTTTGTACCTCCAGTGTGTAGCATAGTGCTTTGTCCATTTTGGTAATCAGTAATATGAAAGAAGATATTAATATTTCATAATAAATATTCCAACTAATTTGGAAATGCTTTGTAATTTTGTCCTAGTTAAAAGCCTCAATAAAATGAAAGACTGCTTTCTGTGTGTTTTGATAATGATTCAGATTATTTAAGATTATTGTGTCTGTAAACTACAACTGAAGTGTGTTACATACCAGGCTCTTTGGAAAGCAGGTCAAGAATAACTTCTAATTTCCTATTCTTAGCTTTTGCTAGAATGACAACCTATGATATTTATTACTATCAAAGTGAGCCAAAAGATAGTTTTTCCATATTTTTTTATTTCCACTTTTTGCCAGGTTTTCCTTCTTTTATGAATGAATTAAAAACTTAGGTTGACAGATCTGAGCTGGAATAAAAAACATGAGTTTTTCACTTATTTCTAGGCTTCTGGTTTTCATTATTCTCAAGTCAATTTTTGACTGTATATAATTATTTAAAGTAGAAACTTATAAAATAACTTTCCAGAAAAACAAAGTTTACTATACTTCAGACTTACTTAGTCTTTCTTATTACAGTCTTTTAAATGTCCTTTCCTGGATTTCCCTGAATAAATAAATTAGTATAAACTCCTTTTTAGTTGTATTTTCTCAAAGAAACCCAAATGGACTAAGTTTGCTTTAGTGTTCTCACCATATAAAGTAATTTTTACCTGGAAACAGCTCATCCATATTTTTAGCTGACAAATAATCTTCTCTACCAAGTTCTGATATATAAAGAAATGAGTATGAGTTATGTATTAAGTTTAAAATTAATAATGGATAAGTGGGATACTGAATGGCTTGTTTTATTTTTGAAGTATCTTTCACTTTCTTTGTTTTGAAGCTTCTCAGCCTGTTGATAATCATGTTAGCCCATCTTCCTACTTGGGCCAGACACCAGCATCACCAGCTAGATACTCACCAGTTTCTAAAGCAATGCTTGGAGATGATGAACTTACAAGGTAAGGAATTTAACGTTCATCCTTCTTATGATAAAGTCAACATTAAATTAAATTACATTTTTCAGGAGTTTGTTAAGTAAAAAATAATTACAAGTTTCAAAAATAATGCTAACAATAATAAAAACGTAAAAGAAGACATTAATTGGCACACATTGAATGTTAAAGCTATAATTTATATGAAACACTTGTTCAAATTATGAAAGCAAACTATACATAGTATCTTATTACTATATTAAATAAATGTAAAATACTTTTTCACCATTTTTGATTCTCTTCTTTAAGAGTTTGCAGTATTGGAAACTTCATACATGCTCAGTAATTGTGTTTGGAATAAAATTAGAAAATAATAGTGTTCTCTTTAGTTTATGATTTTAATATTCAAGACAATTAGCTTTCAGGCAGTACTCTGAGACTGATTTTTTTTCACGGCAGTTCATTTTTGTTACTTGCTAATAGTGCCTATTTAAGGCAGGAAAGAGGAAAAAATAGTTAATGGCCTATAAAGACTTTAATCGCTTTGCATATATTACAAACTAAAAAAATAAGTTGTATTTGCACCTTTATTGCTGTTCCTCCTCCTCCTTCTCTCATCTTTCTTGTCCAGAATATTGTGTTGGATTTTGAAGTATTACACATATTACACAAGTCTACATGTTTTTATACTTTTCTATGAAAAATCAGTTGGTTAATTACTAAGTCTGTCTTTTTTTAAAATAATTTTATTAAATCATAATTGTGTACATTGGTGCAATCATAGGGCACAATGTGTTTCACATACAATCAGAAATATTTTGATTGTACTGTTACAGATAGCCTTCATGGCATTTTCTTAATCACTGTATAAAGACATTGATACTCTACATTTAATAAGTTTCACCAGTACCCTGCTAAGATGCACCGTATGTGTGATCCCACTAATTGCCCTCCCTCCACCCATCCTCCCCCCCTTTCCCTTTTCCCTGTATTCTTGTGCTATAATTGGGTTCTAGCCTTCATATGAAAGCTATAAATTAGCTTCATATTAGGGCTGAGTACATTGGCTAAGTCTGTCTTCTTAAATGTTGTGTGTTTTATCACTTCTTTTTGATAATCACAGTACTTTGCCCACATAATGAAGTATAA
>CAUYON010162296.1:0-17348 GCA_963573935.1 Arctocebus calabarensis | reverse complement strand
TTTTTTTTTTTTGAGACAGAGCCTCAAGCTGTCACCCTGGATAGAGTGCCGTGGCATCACAGCTCACAGCAACCTCCAACTCCTGGGCTCAAGCAAGTCTCTTGCCTCTGCCTCCCAAGTAGCTGAAACCACAGGTGCCTGCCACAACATCCGGCCATTTTTTTTGGTTGCAGCCGTCACTGTTGTTTGGCGGGCTGGGCTGGATTAGAACCCGCCAGCTCAAGTATTCCTGGTTGGCGCCTTAGCCCATTGAGCTAAAGGTGTCGAGCCAGCAAGGGTGATTTTTAATCCTCTTCTAACTGCTGGTATCCTGTCTTCACTAAGCTGCTGAATTTTATTCAGATGTCTCCAAACTAGATTTATGTCTACGTAGGAGAACATTCCGATCCCCCTTGCCACCGCCACTGTAGGTGAGCTGAGCAGCAGAAGGAGGGGTGTTGAGACCCGGGTCATTGTCATTTGAGTGCTCCGAAATGTCCACCTGCATTATATTACTACCCACACCAGCTACTTGGGAGATTGAGGCAAGAGGGATGGTTCAAGCCCAAGAGCTTGAGGTTTCTGTGAGCTAAGACGCCACAGCACTCTACCCAGGGCAGCAGCGTGAGAGTCTCAAAAAAAAAAAAAAAAGTTAAGCTAGGGAGTCTGGCCTCGACGCCTTTGGCTCAAGAAGCTAAGGTGCCAGGCACATACACCTGAGCTGGTGGGTTTGAATCCAGCCCAGGCTGCCAAACAACAGTGATGGCTGCAACCAAAAAAAAATGGTGTGGTGGGCTATTTTGAGTGTTGTGGCAGGTGCCTGTAGTCCCAGTTACTTGGGAGGTGGAGGCAGGAGAATCGCTTGAGCTCAGGAGTTGGAGGATGCTGTGAGCTGTGACGCCACGGCACTCTACCCAGGCTGACAGTTTGAGGCTCTGTCTCAAAAAAAAAAAAAAAAAAGATGGGGAGTCTAGAATCAGACTCTTACCAGCTGCATGAACTTGGCCAAATTTCTTTATCCATTTGAATGAGGATAGTGATATGTTCATAGGGTGATGGAGATAATTAAATTATGTTTTTATATGAAAATAGGGTATTACAGGCATATAATAAACCAAGTACTTAATACATCATTCCATACATTTACTGCTTCTTACCACATACTTATTGATATCCTTATGGGCACATAGTCAGATCAACACTAAATCCTACACCAGAGGGTCCACAGGTCCTCAGTCTCAGTTTTTTTCTTGAAGTATCTGAGACCTTCATTAGAAGTATGCTCCCAATTTACCCAATTGACCAAATATAAATAAGCCTGATTATGTAGAAGAAAGAAGTGGAGGTCCCTGAGGACAGGTCAGGATACAGAAGCAACCAGAAGCAGAATCTCATTGGCTGAATGCTGAACTTGAGAGGGTCTTCACCCAGTGAGTCTGTTCTCGGTTAGTGAGATGAGATGGATACTTTCCACATCAAGGTGTTGCTCACCTATAGCATTTATTCCACATTATCCAGTCATACAGTGCTGATGACCGTCCTTTATTAGTTCCGTGAGAGGACTTTTCTAACTGCACAGCAGAGAACAGGAACCGGGCTGCTGATTGGGGAGGGCAGGCACGTAATCTCTCAGCTTGTATTAACGTGGAGCAGGGAAACTGACAAGTCTGCAGTTCATGTTCTTAGAAAGATGATGAGCTGTCTCAAACTGGCAATTTGGCTAAAAAAGAGTATGTAAGACTCCAAGGAAATTTGTCACTTTATGTTCCCCTCCTCTTTCCTAAGTGTTAATGCAAGTTTGCAGTTGAATTTCAGATATTCTGAAATCGCATTTCCTGGCATTCATTGATGCTTCACTGGAAGTGAGATGCTAAATTGCTAAGTATAGTGTATTTTTCTTTTGCGCCCAAATCAAGCCTGGAACAACACACACACATATATATATATATTTTTTTTTTCTATTATTCTTTTTGCTTTGGCTTTACAGTTGCCTGACCCAGAAACCACTTCATTTAAATCCTTTGGTTCTTGAAGTTGTTGGTGAGCCATTGTTACTATATGAGTTGTGCCCAGATTTTTAAAATAGCAGGCAAATATATTTTTTCTGGAGTCAAGTGAATGATGTCTGATTTTAGGATTTGTGCTGGCATTCTTTTTTTTTTTTTTTTTTTGAGACAGAGCCTCAAGCTGTCACCCTGCATAGAGTGCTGTGGCTCACAGCAACCTCCAATTCCTGGGCTGGAGCGAGTCTCCTGCCTCCGCCTCCCAAGTAACTGGGACCACAGGTGCCCACCACAACGTCTGGCCATTTTTTTTTTTTTTGGTTGCAGCCATCACTGTTGTTTGGCAGGCCTGGGTTGGATTTGAACCCACCAGCTCAGGTGTACATGGCTGGCGCCTTAGCTCGTTGAGCCATAGGCGATGAGCCTGTCCTGGCATTCTTTAAGAACAGAAAAGACTTGGAAGAATATACTCAAAACAGAGGGGCTGGAGAAGGCATCAGAATATATGATGCCTTTTTCTTTTCTTTTAGGGACAAGGTCTCCCTCTGCCACCCAGGCTGGAGTGCAATGGTGGGATTATAGCTCACAGCAGGCTTGAATTCCTGGGTTTAAGTATCTTCCTGACTCCCCAGTAGCTAGAATTACAAGTGAGTGCTACTATACCCAGATAATTTTTTAAAATTCATATATGAATATATATATGAATTAATATATAAATATATAAATATAAATATATATATATATCTTTGCAGTTTTTGGCCAGGACCGGGTTTGAACCTGCTACCTCCAGCACATGGGGCTGGTGCCCTACTCCCCCTCCTACTCCTTTGAGCCACAGACACCCCCCCCTTTTTTTTTTTTAGAGACAGAGTCTCACTCTATTGCCCTCGGTAGAGTGCCGTGGCATCACACAGCTCATAGCAACCTCCAACTCCTGGGCTTAGGCGATTCTCTTGCCTCAGCCTCCTGAGTAGCTGGGACTACAGCCACCTGCCATAACACCTGGTGAGTTTTTTGTTGCAGTTTGGCTGGGCCTGGGTTTGAACCTGCCACCCTCTGTATATGGGACCAGCGCCCTACCCACTGAGCCACAGGCATCCCCCCATGACTTTTTAATCTTGTGCAGAGACAAAGTCTTGTTATGTTGCTGGTTTTGAACTCTTGGCCTCAAGTGATCCTCCTGTGTTGGCCTCCCAAAGTGCTGGGATTACAGATGTGAGCCACCAGCCCCCTTGATATGATAACTTAAAAAATGCAATCTTAAAATTTCATTGGATGCAAAGGGTAAAGTTGCAGACTACAGACAAATCAGAGCTGTCCAGAGGAAGAATCTTCCCATGGAATTCTGACCCAAGCTGAAAATGATGTAGTGTGTCAGCTCAGTGGAGAGAAAATGAAAGGAGAGTAGTCACTTGGTCACAGTCAGGAGGCACAGTGCCCAAGTTATGTACTTAGACCTAGGGGTCTTCTTGCAGGCTGCCGGAAGTAGTCTAAATGGGTCATAGAAGCCTTGGCAGCTTGATGGATGTGGACATCATTTATTTTTCCCCATATACAGAATGGAATCCTATACAAGTATTTCCTAACTAGGAAAAGGATTATCTTTGTGTCGACTAGCTGTACTGATCTGGGCCTTGTGCCACCTGCCGCCGGCTGTCCCTACAATATGCCAGTTTACACTGATGTACTGTTGAGTGCTTCAAACATTCCTGTAATGGCAGTAGCGATGGCATGTTGTTTCCAGCCTTCTTCCAACCTTTCTGCATTTTGAACACTCTCTTTCGTATCAGAGCTTTGGACATTTATTAGAACTAGTGGCAATTGTTCCCTGGCGGAAGGACAAACCTGCCTGTATGCGACTCCATCAGCTGCTACAACCACCTCTGTGGAGCTGTGGCAGCCACAGAGGATGAGGCACTGTTCCCTGAAAAGCCTACAGCAGTTCCTCGTTGCTGTCAATAAAGGTAATTATAGTTGTAGAGTCTGTCCCCTGAGGAGCTCAAAGCATTTTATAGTTGCTGTCCCATTGATTCTGTCCCATTGATCCACACATGAGTGTGACAGAGAGGAAGAGTGTGTATTGTTATCATTTTATAGATGGGGGACTTCACGAGGGAGGCAGGGATGACTTTGGATCATGGGGAGCAGACTAGGCCTTTATGACTTGTGATGTGCTGTGCTGACCACTGGATGAAAGCGCACAACCCCCACATCAGCCTTTCACAAAACACAGGGGTGTCCCAAAGACTGGCTGCTCCAAAATGGAAAGTCATTAAAAGATATTAGTTCTTTTTCTTTTGTGTATTTTCACCAAAAAAGCTACAGGGTAGCTTATTTTAAAAGTCATAGCCAAATGAGGATAAAGAACAAAGGCCAAATGCTGTGTAATGAGCATGGGATGGGGTGAGATAACTGTGGTGGAAAATGTGGGCTAAAGGTACTGTAGTTGACCCCAACCTTGGGCTTTAAGATTCCTGGCAGCCCCAGTAAAAAGGCAGACATGAAGATTTATGAAGGTCTCTGTCTAAGAAAATTAAATACACTATGAGACAATGTGGTAGGCCAACAGCTCCCAAAAGACCTAAGTCTGTCTTGGCCTGACTCAGCCTTGGTCCCCAGGGGGCTCCCTCTTCTTGGGTTAATTCTGAGAACAGAATGAGGAAATTCTCTGAGTTCCCAAAGACTCCTAGCCACAGGTAGAACAATGGTAAAAACTCACTCAAGTGGAATTTCCCAGGTTACTGAGTTTCCCAAGCTACTGAGCTTTCCAAGCTATTCTCATGCCAATTGCCAATGCAGTAGCCCCTGAGCCAACTACTGGATTGTAACCCCGCCCTGTAATCGACCACGTTCTGCTTTTGTACATGCTTGCTTTGCCACATCAGCACAAAAAAGAGTATAAAAATCAGCCTGTACTGCACTTAGGGGCTTTTGCCCTCTGGGGCAGGGGTCTGCCTGTGCAGAGGTAATAAATCACCACTTGATTTGGGCCTTTTGCCCTTTGGGGCAGCAACCCACCTGTGCAGGTGTAAATAAATCATCACTATGTGATTTGAGCCTAAAGTTGGGTCCCTGTTTTCTTATGGGTGGCCAAAGTTACAACAACAATAGGAGTGTAGGTGTGTGAGCTCAGATGGACATAGCCCAAGAATAAAGGTTAATTTTGTATCTTCTGAAGCAGCAATCTAAGGCCAAATCCCAGAATGGTTGCCCCTAGTCCTTCTAGTGCCGTACCCCAAAGTAGAAGGTATCCTTCTGCTCCATTGTAACCTCCATGGAACCCTGTGTGGCCTCTTTCTCTTACAATTATAGCCACCATTGAGGTCACAGTCAGGGTCATGGTCATGGGCAACTGGGTCCAGATGGAATGTTGCCCAACAGGGTATTTAGCTTGGTTGGCAAGCTAGCAGTTCCCTCTTTGGTGTGTGCACAGGCACATGGAGCTATTGTCAGGAGTGACAACTATGCTCTTCCAAGTTATGTCAAAGGGTGCACCTATCCCATGCCCAATGTGACCCAAGCCAAGCCCTTGTCTGCCAGCCAGATGGCTTTGAAGGAGAAGGAGAAGGAGAAGGCCCTCTGGGGCAACCTCTCCATGGATGAAACATTAGAGTTGTATCACTTTCAGTTCACTGAGAGCTTTGCTGAGATGAATAGGGGGGCTTGAGGCAGGGAGACGGTTGTGGGCACTGCCATGTTCTTCATTGGCCTTGCAGCTCTCTTTCTGATCTGAGAGGAGCACTATGTGTAGGGCCTCCTCCCGCACACGTTTGAGAACAGTGGGTGGCCACGTAGAACAAGGGATGCTCCATGTGAAGGTCAGCTCCATCCAGGACTTCTCTGCCAAATGGGACTACAGCAAGAAAGAATGGAGAAAGTGAAAGCCTGCCACTCCATCCCTGAACTGGGCCTTCTTTTGTCACTTCCAGGCAACTCAGCATATTTACTGAAAACTCATATGTCAAACAATGCCAATGCTAATAAATCACAAATTTATATGGAAAAAAAAAGGAGGTAAATTGCAGTTAAAATTGGCATGAAGGGGGCGGCTCCTGTGGCTCAGCGAGTAGGGCGCCGGCCCCATTTCCGGAAGGTGGCGGGTTCAAGCCCGGCCTCGGCCGAACTGCAAAACAAAAAATAGCCGGGCGCTGTGGCGGGCGCCTGTAGTCCCAGCTACTCGGGAGGCTGAGGGAAGAGAATCGCTTAAGCCCAAGAGCTGGAGGTTGCTGTGAGCAGTGTGACGCCACGGCACTCTACCCAGGGCGATAAAGTGAGACTCTGTCTCTACAAAAAACAAACAAACAAACAAAAAAAAAAAACAAAAATGAATTTGTATTCTTTTTTTTTTTGATGCTCATTAAGAACTTAGACTTGGGCCAGGCGCAGTGGCTCACACCTGTAATCCTAGCACTCTGGGTCTGGGGGGCTGAGAAGGGTGAATTGCCTGAGCTCACAGATTTGAGAACAGCTTGAGCCAAATCAAGACCCCATCTCTAAAAACAGCTGGGCATTGTGACTGGTCCCATAGCATCACAGCTCACAGGGGTAACAAATTGGGACTCTTTCTCAAAAAAAAAAAAAGAAACTTAGATTTGCTTTTGGTTTGGATTCTCTCACTTTTACAGGTTCCCCACCCCCACCCCCCCCAGGCAAATATTTGCTTCTTTAGAATCAATATTTTCTGTTTAGCTGTACTGTGTATCTGTGAAAAACAGGCTGGTGTTCAATGATCTGAAAGAGGCAAAGTGCAAAGTATGCTCAGATAGACAATATTATAGAAAGTCAGAAAGACTGGCTTTTTTAAGTATGACAAAACTTATTAGTAATCATTTAACCAAATTTCAAAATTTTCTTCAAAGTTGCTATTTTCTAAATGTTATATGGAACCTCCTTTCCAAATCAGAACTGTTACCTCTGTGTGTGGGGTAGGTGTGGCATTTGATTTGGCAGGACTTGGAAGGTGAGCCTTTCCATCAGGAATCTCTCCCCTATTTTGTTTTTTATTTTATTGTATTTATTTATTTTGAGATAGAATCTCACTTTATCATCCCTGATAGAGTGCTGTGGCTTCATAGCTCACAGTAACCTCAAACTCTTGGGCTCAAGCAATTCCCTTGTCTCAGCTTCCCAAGTGGCTGGGACTATAGGTGCCCACTGCAACACCTGGAGTATTTTTCTTTTTTAGAAATGGGGTCTTGTACTTGCTCAGGTTGGTCCCCAATCTGTGAGCTCAGGCAATCCACCCGCCTCGGCCTCCCAGAGTGCTAGGATTACAGGTGTGAACCACTGCACCCAGCCTTTCTCCCCTATTTTGACTTTACTTTCACCAATCACTATCTTTATCTCACTCCCAGAACTTCCTAACTCAGCTTTCTGCCATTCCACTGATTTCAAATTTCATGGAAATAAAAAGTAGGATTTCCTCATAAAACAGCTGTCAATCTTTGTTCAAATAAATAACTAAACAATCCCTAAAGACTCATTACGTAAATTTCTAATATCCCAAAGATGCATACAAAATTGTTAAATTAACAATGCTGCTGTCAATCACAGGAAAAACAACATTCTATTCAGAATTCTAGCTATCTCTGAAATCTAGAAGGGAAGTAGGGTTACCAAGTCAAAGATACCAAATTGGAAAATCAAGAATCCTTTAGTCAGATCTAAGTTCTGGTAAATGGCACCTCCTCAAGTTTTTCCCTATAGACAAAATAATCAAGAACAACCTTTTGTCTACAAAATCTCTATGAAGATCAGTATTAATATTCTACTGTTATTGGGTGGTGCCTGTAGCTCAGTGAGTAGGGCATAGGCCCCATGTACTTAGGGTGGCAGACTTGAACCTGGCCCTAGTCAAACTGCAACAAAAAATAGCCAGGTATTGTGGCGGGCGCCTACAGTTCCAGCTACTCAGGAGGCTGCAGCAAGAGACTCTCCTAAGCCCAGGAGTTGGAGGTTGCTATGAGCTGTGTGATGCCACGGCATTCTACCAAGGGCGATAAAGTGAGACTCCGTCTCTAAAAAAAAAAATTCTACTGTTATTAAAAATAAAAAATATACAAATCAGTGACATTATTTTATGTAATGAATTAGGAAAGACTGGGACAGTGGAAGAGAAAGCATCACCTAGTCACCAAATTAGAAAAACAAAATTTTACTCTTCATATGAAAACAAATGTTATTATTTATTTATTTTTTGAGACAGAGCCTCAAACTGTCACCCTGGGTAGAGTGCTGTGGCATCACAGCTCACAGCAATCTCCAATTCCTGGGCTCAAGCGATTCTCCTGCCTCCGCCTCCCAAGTAGCCGGGATTACAGGTACCCACCACAACGCCCGGGTATTTTTTGGTTGCAGCCATCGTTGTTTGGCGGGTCCAGGCTGGATTTGAACCCGCCAGCTTAGGTATATGTGGCTGGAGCCCTAGCTGCTTGAGCCATAGGTGCCGAGCTTGACAACAAATTTTAAAATACTAGTAGTAATTTTTATTAGGTCTTTCATGTACCATTCAGTTGATTACAAATGAGATTTTTTATATAAAAAATAAAAATTGAATTTTCAAAAGTAAAATATAGTACCTTATTATTTAGGTCTACTAACATGTGTTTTCCTTATAAGGTTTATAATCACCATAGAATAAGTTTCCTAATAATAAAACACAAAATAAATTGCAGACATTGCCAAATTGCCTACCTATATTCAGTACCTACCAATTTTTTCCAGCTGTTTGGATACGTGGAAAGAGTTTTCCCAAAGTTTACACCTAAAACACTTAGCTAAAATCAAACTATTCAATAGTACAGCAAACTTCTTTTCTTGAGCAGCCACAAAATCTGACAACCCTACAAAAAAAAGTTTCTAATATTAAAACTAATACACTAGTTTACTGGAAAAATATTGAAAATCCACTAATACTATAACATACATCTTGTAATTCGTGAGCCACTTCTGAAAATCTTCGCAGTATCTTGTGTCAGAGAAAAATCTTGTATGGGAATGCATCCTAGTTGAGCCTGAATAAGACTGAAGCCAAGAAGAAATGTCATTACTTCCTTTTAAAAGCTAACTGTCTCTCAGTATCGACATCAATGACTGAAGTATTACTCCTTAAAATTTTTCTCTGCCTTGATTTCTCAGACACTACATGATTCTGTATCTCACTTAACTATTGCTGCAAGTCACAACAAAAGTTCATTCCTTTGCCCCCCAAAATTCAGTGCTTGTTTTTTAAGTCTTCTTTAATCTTTCTTTCAAAAGCACATTTCTTCTCAAGACTTTCCTTATAATCTCTAGACTGATAAATTCCAAATGCTTATAGAATACTTTCAGTTAAGACTGTTACTTTAATCTCAACACATCTAAAATTGTCATCGTATTTTCCTCCAATGCAATTCTTTCCATTTTACTATTTCTTTTAAAGGTATTATAGACAAACACTACAATTTATTTAATCAACAAATATTTATTAAATGCTATGTACCAATCAGTGTTAGATGCTGACCATTCTGTTTAATATATGGTCAGTAGCATATCGGTTGTTTGAAACCAAAATTGCTTGGCTAGTAAATTTGAGTTAATGATTTTAAGATAAAAGATCCTAGTGTTTATTGTGCCTACTATATCCCAGGATTTTTGCTACTTGTTTTACAAATCACCCATGGGTCTAACTAAAATTATTAGACATGTATTATGCTCCTGGGGTCCCCTAAAAAGACCAAAACAGTCAGATGTACAAAGAAAAGGACAGAATAATTATATGTATTTTATACCTTAGTTTTAGCAGAGGATATACGAAAATAGAAACAATTTGCTCTCAGAATTAGGTGTATACAGGTGAAACTTAGACTACTTACTTCTTTTGGTTATAGCATATGCTTCTGAAAATCATGTTAAATCATTATTAATGAAGAAAGAACCAATGGGAAAGTGTGGATGAAGTGCTTTTAAATGTTGGATAAATAAAAGTCCTTGTGAAGCTATCTAGGGATTCACAAATGTGGGGTATTTATAAAATTGGTACAATAAAAATAAGATAAAGTAATATTTATTTATATTCATAGCAATAAGGATTATTATAAGGATTAAATAGGACAAGGTATTAATTCAGTTAGAATTAGGTCCAACAAAAAACAGGCCATATTGTTTTAAATACAAATGATTTATTCTCTTATGGAAAAGAAGTCCAGAGTTAAGCAATCCAGGGCTTGGTATGATGGCTCCACATCACATGCTATGAGTTCACTGAAAAATACTAGTTAGGGCGGCACCTGTGGCTCAAAGGAGTAGGGCACCGGCCCCATATGCCAGAGGTAGTGGGTTCAAACCCAGCATCCTCCTAAAAAAAAACAAAGCCTGCCAAAAAAAATAAATAAATAAATAAAAAAAGAAGAAAGAAAAATACTAGTTAAAGATAACAGAGATAGGCCAGGCCCAGCGGCTCATGCGTGTAATCCTAGCACTCTGGCAGGCCAAGGTAGATGGATGGCTTGAGCTCACAGGTTTGAGATCACCCTGAGCAAGAGGGAGACCCCATCTCTACAAATAGCCAGACTTTGTGGCAGGTGCCTTTGGTCTCAGCTACTAGGGAGGCTAAGGCAAGAGGATTGCTTGGGCCCAAGAGTTTGAGGTTGCTGTGACTATGACTCCACAGCACTTTACTGAGGGTGACAAAATGAGACTCTGTTTCAAAAAGGGAAGGAAGGGAGGGAGGGAGGGAGGGAGGGAGGGAGGAAGGAAGGAAGGAAGGAAGGAAGGAAGGAAGGAAGGAAGGAAGGAAGGAAGGAAAGAAACAGAGTTAGTGCTGAAAAGGGAAGACCTAGAAAAAAAATTTTTTTTTTTTTGAGACACAGCCTCAAGCTTGTCACCCTGGATAGTGTGCTGTAGTATCACAGTTCACAGCAATCTCCAATTCCTGGACTCCAGCAATTCTCCTGCCTCTGCCTCCCAAGTAGCTGGGACTATAGGCACCCGCCACAATGCCTGGCCAGGAACCTAGAAATTTTTTAAAGCTTCAATTAGAAGGGCAGAAACTTAAAGGATGAAATTTTAAAATTAAGAGGATGAACATCTACTTGGAGAAGAAAAGATCTGAAATTCAGCAAAGTAATAGGGATGTGAGAGAGTTAACATAAAAGTGGTAACTTTCTATCAGCACCTACCCAAAGACTAACATTTTAGATTAAGAAAAACCTCCCCTGTACAAATTCTCTTTTTGGGTATCCTCAAATAAAATATACAGGGTAGAAAATGATAATGGGAATTAAATTATGACATGTATAAAAATAATTATAAAGTCACTATCTTTTTTTGAAAAGACTTGGGTCTTTAAAAAACTTTCTTTTATTATTATTATTTTTTTTAAGAGATAGTGCTTTGCTCTATTGCCAAGGTTGAAATGTAGTGGCATGATAGTTCACTGCAACCTTAAATTCCTGGGATTAAATAATCCTCCTACCTCAGCCTTCTTAGTACAAAAATTAACATATTTACATAAAAATGAGGAGACAGAATGTAAGAAATGTTTTAAAACTAAAGAAAAGAAACCTTGGGTGACACCTGTGGCTTAGTGGGTAGGGTGCCAGATCCATATCCTAGGGTGGCGGCTTTGAACCTGGCCTCAGCCAAATTGTAACAAAAAATAGCTGGGCGTTGTGGCAGGCACCTGTAGTCCCAACTTCTCCGGAGGCTGAGGCAAGAGAATCGCCTAAACCCAAGAGCTGGAGGTTGCTGTGAGCTGTGACATATGTCATGTACTCTAGCAAGGGCAACAAAGTGAGACTCTGTCTTCAAAAAAAAAGAAAAAAGAAACCCTTTATAAATATGAATCATGAATGAGTAATCTAGTAGTATTTTAAAACATTTAAAAATCATCTTTACCAATTTACTTTCATTTCTCTTGTTTTAATTCTTCCTTCCATTGGAAATCTGAAAAACACATGGAAAAGTTTTATTATTATTTTAATTAAATAAAACCTCTTAAAAATTATTTAAAACACATGTAACTTCTGTACCTGATAGTTACTCGATTTGGATCTTTGTTCAAAGTATTCAGTGTTTTCTTTTCACTTATTCTCAACTGTATATCGAAAAATTCCTTGCAGCCAGCTATCATTGTAACCTACAAAATTGCAGCATTTGTCCATTTAATGACAATTTTTAAATTTCTTTTTCTTTTTATTTCTTCTCATCCTCTTTCTCCAAACTTATTCATCTTGTCTCTACTTTGAGCCATGAGTTTTATTAATTCACATTAGAGTTAAAAACCTACTTTATACACTTTGTATTTCTGCCAATTCATTCTAAGCATCTGTTACATGCTAGTCATTGTGTTGAATTCTCAGACTATACCAGTAATACTATAAATGTTAACAAGACAGAATTTAAAATACTCAGCTCAATGTCTACCACATAGTAATAAATACTCGATAAATGTTAGTCTTCTTTCTACCACTATTATTACCATTCTCTTTTCTACAGTTTGCAAATCATTACTCCAATTAAGGTTAATTTTGTAATAAAAAGAATACTTTAGCTATTTAGAAATTTGTATTCTAGAGCCTGCTTCTGCCGGATGACTAGGCAAAGCACTCTGTGCTTTGGTTTCCCACATATATAAAATGGAGCTAACACTTGTTTTAATTCTCTTACACACTTGCTAAACTCAAGATCAGATGAGTGAATGTTAATTAAGGTATTTTCTATTCTTGATTTATTCTTTAAGAATAGTATTTATATGAGACTTCCTACTTTTCAGCGATTTTTGTGTATGTTGCTCCTTAATAATAACTGAAATTCTGTTGTGCAATTTTTAGTATAATAATCTAAGTAATCAACGTATATATTTAAAAAAAAATTAGTGGTTTTAATTTTAATATAAATACTTTATTTCATATTCCTTTCCCCAGTAAAGGGAGAAAGGACCAATGCAGTTACCAGATGCCAACAATATTCGCTGCTGCAGCTACAAAGTTGCCCTCACTGTTGATATTTCTGCATAACCTGTTATTCCCATTTTCTCCACAAACAGAGATAAAACTGAAAATATGATATGTTCTAAGGAGGAATGATAAAGTATACGGCAGGAGATATAAACATTCTTAGAAATGCTTTCCTTTCTGCTCATTTATTCTTAACTTATATGATACACAAATTAGTTGTTTCTCAAATACTATTTTATACTATATATTATTTATTTTCTAGTGAAAATTAATTTACCAGATCTGATACAGTTTCTTTTCCACTGAGTGTAAAAAATTTCTTCACTGTCTCAAATGTAATATAATACCAAGCCATCAATCTTCCTGCTTCTGTGAGAAAAGATGTAAAAATAAAACATTTTCTCCTTTAGCTTAACCAGCCATCTACTCTGTGCCTGTAACAATACTAGGCACTAAAGATACACCAAAAAATATAAAAGATACAATCTCTGGAACTTACAGGTTGGCTAGAAAAATAATATACATGTGAAACAGCTCAAGGACAAATCCAGTTAATGATAATATTTACATATAAACTTAAGCACAGAGGAAATTAAAGCTAAGAGGATGGTCAGTGTGGGATGACTTAGTACAGGCAATGATTCCTGAGTTTTGAAAGTGATTAATATGCCTGGACATAAAGGAAATAAAACTATTATGAACTCGGGAAAAATCTTGTTTATAAAAAGAGCAAAGTTAAAAAGGTATCTTTAGAGTACTGTAATGAAGACTATGGCTTCAAAAACGTAAAAGCTGATAGTGATTATGACTTGAGGTAGATTTGACTTGGTTAGAATCCTTGTTCCTTCACTTACTAGGAAGGTAAGTAATCACGTGCAAGTAACTTTATCAGTTTCTTAATGTAATGCAGGGATAATAAAAGTACCCACTTCAGACATTTTTTGTGAAGATTAAATGTAATTAAAGAAATAGATACATACAATGTGTCCCAAAAGTCTCCCATAAAGTTGCTGTAAATAGGGAAAATGGGAAATTTTAGCTAATGCACCTTTGTTTACAAAATGTTCACTACACAATTTTATAAAGAGGTTGTAACATGAAGAGAATATTTTGTAAATATTTTGTAAGTCTGGGAATGAATATTTTGTATAAAGGTACATTTAGCTACAATTTCCCATTTTTCCTATGTATGGCAAATTTATGGATGATTTTGGGGACTCCCTGTAGTACTTTGCATGTGCCTAACAGTTAAATTTTGCCTATTATTATTTTTTTTGAGACAGAGTCTTACTATGTCATCCTCGGTAGAGTGCTATGGTGTCACAGCTCACAGCAACCTCAAACTCTTGGGCGTAAGTTATTCTCTTGCCTCAGCCTCCCAGTAGCCAGGACTTCCGGCATCCACCACAATGCCCGGCTATTTTTTTGTTATTGTTGTCATTGTTTAGCAGGTGCTGGCCAGGTTTGAACCTACCAGCCCCAGTGCATGTGGCCGGCGCCCTAACCACTCATATATGGGCGCCGAGCCCTATTTTTATTATTAAAACATTATGAATGATAAACTAGAGAGGCCCTGAAAGAGCCTTGAAATGATATTAGAAGAGTTTAGAGTTGGGATTTGATCTGTAAAATAACAGAGGACCACTTAAAATTCTTGAGCAATATTTTAATTAAACTGAAGTTTGAAAATAAGTTGTTTTGGAAACAGAACATCAAGTTGATTGAAGGTAGTGGAGTGGTGAAAGAGAGTAACCGATGCAATGAAATTCATTCAAGAGGTTACTGGATCCAATTATAAGTTGTCTAAACATTCCAAGAATTTCAAGCCTTGTAAACACACAGAAAACATATGGGAAAAGTAAAGTGTCATGCTACTTCTCAAGGAAAGGACTAACATTTATCGTGTGCTACATGTTTTGCTAAAGAAGAATTTTCCCATTCTAGCAAAGCTGTATGCATCAAGGACATGGTATAATAGACAGAACTAACAATCAGGGATAGAAAAGCAGCCAGGTCACCTCAAATCCACTTTGTAAATTAGTGGTTATACGAATATGTTCAACTGAAATATATATAATGGAATAGTTCATAAAAGGGAGTGACTGAGAGAAATGTGTGAAATATCCAGAGTATGGTTACCAAGGGAACTAATACATTAACCATTTTTTAAAGATGGTCCCCTTACCCTAGATGTTTATAAATTAATACACAATATTTCCCTGCTGGAGAAATGAAAGGTTTTAAGACAAGACTTGATACTTCTTGGCTTAGTAGTAGGAATAAAGCATTCCTAGGTAAGATACAGGGAAAAAAAAACATAGAAAGAAAATTAGGAAAAAAGGAGTCAAAGTAGAAGCAATGAAAAGAAATAAAAAAGATTTATGAGAGAAAATAAACAATTCACTATCAATATGACTATGAATGAAGACTATTTTCACTGTAGGAAATTCAGGATATTTCAAGTAAAGTACATAAAATACGAAGGGGACCATGAAGGTTATGAGAATGCACCTTTCACAGCTCCCACTTCATAAAGTATCACTGACTGTTGGCCCCAGCTGCTGTGCTCTGAATCCATCACCATATTTATAATGAGATCATGCTTTCCTAAGATGCTCCCAACCAATGACTGAGCATGGCAAGGCTACTAAGACCTACCAATGAGACAAGAAACTCCCCTGATGAGAGACTGTGGCTTGAAGAGTCCCTAAAAGTTTTGCCAAATGTTCTTGGGACTGTACTGAAGGATAAGACCTTCCTTCCCTTCTATCTCTTCCTTCCCTTTCCTTTGAAGAGTTAAGATCTAAATCCTAGTTTTATGACTTTCCCATCTTCTTGTAGTTATCACCTATTTTCAGAAGGTTAATCCTTCTTAAATTCACACTAGAACTTGGCTTTGTGATCCCTTCTCCCAGTACACACTACTAGGAAAAATAAACACCTTGATTTGAATATAAACTTACAGATGAATATACCTAGATTCCTGAGTATTACAACCATGAACTAAAAAGCAAAAAACATACAAAGCATAATTATGGGAATATACAGACTGAGAATTTATATATAAAAAATAAGCTAAAAGAGACAAAAGACAATATTAGTAATATGAAGGAACAAGAAATAATAAAAAAGGGAGGCGCCTGTGGCTCAAAGGAGTGGGGCACTGGCCTTATATGCCGGAGGTGGGGTGTTCAATCCCAGCTCTAGCCAAAAACTGCAAAAAAAAAAAAAAAAGAAATACTAAAAAAACATTAACTAGAAATACTATAGAAGAATTTAATCTACATCGATGACAGGCTAAGAAATTATGAAACAAGTCTTTTGCTAAAGACAACTGAAATAGCTAAACGAAATACAAGTATCTTCTATAAAACAACAAAGAACAAACTATTTATCTGAAAGATGTATTAAACCCAAAGAGATAAAACTAAAATACCTAGGTTTTACTCCTAAAAATTGAGGTTTGTAAGTTGGGGGGGGGGTGTTAATTAATTGCATTTTTAATATAACAGCAAGTAGTCAACCCAATAAACTATAAGAAAGTATATGATAAGGAATATTCTCAGCTCTAAGACTGGATTGTCCTTGTGATGTTTGATGACTGACTGGATATGGGATGACTGACAAATTAGAGAGAAACCAAAATATCAAATATTTTATACTTTGACCTTAGGCTTGGCAAACATGTTAATGAGAATAATAGGCAAATAAAGACAAAAGAAAGCAACAACTCCCATTACAGTAACATGTTTTTATATTCATCATCCCATTTGATAATCACAACAACCCTATAAAGTAAGTGAGACGCGTAATATATTTCTGTTTCTCAGATGAATAACTTAAGGATCAATTACATAAGGTCACAATCGACAAGTAGTAGAACTTGGACTGCATGGAACTCAAATTCTATGTGCATTCTATTTGATAGCATTCCAGGTCAAACTAACTCTTACATGTTTCTGGGTGTCCCATTCCATGTCATATGTGTGTTTTCAATAGAAAACAAAGGATCAAATTTTATAGTAAAGGTAAGAAACGATGATAAAATTTTGAATTTATTTACGTAATGATTGTAGATATAGCAGTGAAGATAATTTATGTTTTCAAAGAAATGAGCATTAACTGGGATTAAAAATCCATGGATTGAAACTTTTTTTTTTTTTTTTTTTTAGACAGAGCCTCAAGCTGTTACCCTGGATAGAGTGCTATGGCATCATAGCTCACAGCAACCTCCAACTCCTAGGCTCAAACGAGTCTCCTGCCTCTGCCTCCCAAGTAGCTGGGACCACAGGTGCCCGCCACAACGCCTGGCCATTTTTTGGTTGCAGCCGTCATTGTTGTTTGGTGGGCCCAGGCTGGATTCGAACCCGCCAGCTCAGGTGTATGTGGCTGGCGCCTTAGCCCGTTGAGCCACAGGCGCCAAGCCCCA
>CAUYON010162295.1:0-11430 GCA_963573935.1 Arctocebus calabarensis | reverse complement strand
TAGGTCAATTTCTTGTGAATTTCCTAGGCCTCAATCCCATGAAAGGACTGTATCCATTCTTTGATACATTCATTCACCTTGCCCCTGGTGGAAGGGACTGTATTCATTTGTTTCCTGGCCAAGGAACCCATACACCTATATATACCCTGAGACTAAAGGCCTAAAGGAGGAGATGGGGAAAGACTGGGAGAGAAACGGAGACAGCTTCTCTCTCCCCACTAGAATTCTCTCCCTCTACCAGGAGCCTTAGTGTTTTCTGTATTCTTTTCTGTGAATAAATTCTGTCTTACAAAAAAAATATATATATATATGTATATATATATATAATATAATACAAAATATAACTTATATGTTTTATCTCATCCATTTAATGTTCAACATATACAGACCAAGGAAAAGTGAATAAAAATTGCTATAAAAATTTGTATTTTTTTAATTGGAAAAAAACCTTGCAAAATGTTCACATATATCACATATAGTTTTCACAACACAAAATCTACTTTTAAAAAGTTTACTTAGCTTTCAACTGATATAATCTCAGCAGGACATCTGTTTATTCCTTAAATTAATAGTAACTATTATTGTCTATCATTTAGAAATTATACTCTATAATTACACACTCAGATTTGAATAAATCTATAAAATTTATTTAACAATGATTTCTATTTGGCTATATTCAGTATCCTACAATTGAAACTGAAGATCCAAATAGGTCTTCTGAAAATGCATGCCAATTTTTAGGTTTAAGACATTTGAAATTTAATAAACCCTAAGTACATAATTACAAGTTCCTTTCCTTCAGGGTAATTTTGAAAATCTTTGAGGATTTTCCCCCACTAAAAGAATATTTGGAGTGTTTTTGTTATACTAGAAAAATTGTAAAATTTTGTTTTACTAGAAAAAATAATCAGAGTATGTTGTAAATTTTGACAAAGGATGAACTTCTTATAAATTTTTTTAATAAGTTCATTTTTAAAACACAGGTGCATAATAAGTGTAAAATGTAAAAAGAAAACTATTCCTTTGTTTTAAAATTATAGAATAATAATTTATGCAATCAAAATCCCAAAGAGCAACTGTCTCATTGTCTAATTTTTTGTTTGAGTTAATTGAGGTCATAAAAATATGAGAACCCAAAAGTTCAAAGAAACTTTAAGTGTATAAAATTTTCAATCTAACATTTCCCAAATAAGTCATTCAGATGTTTAATTAGATTATCCAAGTCTTCTCCAGATTGAACAAACTACTTTAATAGATTTTTAATTCAGCTATATGAAATTAAATGGGATGTTCAAAAGTGCCTTAAATGTCCTAGGTATTTTAGTTTCACTTTGTAATCAGGCATATGCAAGGCATGAAAGACAAGGGCTAAGTGTTAGGGCTAATATCCTTATCTTTCATTAGTCCTAAAACTATTTTTACTTCTCTCCCCACCACCATGAACACTAATACTGATATCGAAATATAATTATGGTCATGGAAAAGGTAAGAAGGTATCAACATGCAAGTGAATGCTGACCTTACAGTTTCTAGCATGGGTTTTTCTCCTGCCAGTATGACATATGACCGCAATTAGAACATGTGATTCTGAAACTTGACAATACATACACAACTTAAGTTTTGAGAAACTTCCTTGGTCTATGTAGACCATGCCATGTTTGACTGAGTTTCAAGAACTCAGTCAAGGGCTGAAAGCTTCCAATCCACCTCATTCTTGGTACATAGCTGGCTGAGAAAACAAATAAATCAATATAAATAAATCATTTTTACTTACCATCCATCTAATCAAAAACCCTCAGGCTACTCAGAAATAATTGGAAAATGATAATGAATGGATATAAAAGGCCATTATCATATAAATCATCAGACATTTCACGGATGAAGTATAAACTATATGGAGTCTATTCTTTCATTAAGCATATATTAAACACCGTTAAATGTTAGGCTGTCTGCTGTGTGTTGGGATGGCATTGACAAAAAATACATATCACAACCATGAAAAAGCTCATATCTTTGTAAGAATAATATAAACTAAAAGGTTTGCTTCTAGGTGCTATTTGGAAAGAGGAACAACACTCTACCAAAGGCTTGACAGAGAGAGAGAGAGAGAGAGAGAGAGAGAGAGAGAAAGTGTGTATGTATGTTTTATGTTTGGCGGTTGGAAAAAGAATAATGCAGGCAGATACAATATAGGCTGTATGCAAGAGATGTAATATAAACTGCAAATTATTTAGTACTCCAGAGAAAATAAAGATTAAATTGGACTTGTCTGAATGGAATTGGTCTAATCTGGTTTGGCATCTGGAATTCTGGCCTACAATTACAGACTTGTGTATGTATGCTTTTCTTATGGCTCCCATTTAAAATAAAAATTCTAACTTTCTTATGTTCTCCTTTAAAGATTTTTATCTTTCTTTAAGTTTTAATTCAAATGCTATCCCTTTTATAATTTGTCACTAAAAAATCTTAGATTAATAGTTTTCAAAGTCCAATATCCCCTGATAATCACTTGTCAGGTTTATAAAAGCAGAAATCCTTGGGCTTAGTCTACAGAGATTCTGGTTGAGTGTAGTGGGACCAAAAATGTTTATTTGTAGTAGTTTCTACTTTATATTTCTGTTTCTGGTCAAGAAAACCTACTACAAAAAAAATGTTGCTTTAGAAAAATTCCCCCAAATTTCCCTAAAGATAAGAATTACTTGCAGGTTTTGTGAAATATACATATGACTTTTGAGACTTCAAAACATACTACTAAGACAGACTATTCTCATAATTTGGCTGATAACTGTGATATTTGCACTTAATAGCTATGTCCTAGATAGATAATTTTCCTTTTACTATTTCCTTGAATATTTATCTTGATTTAATATTTTGTCAGGCTTCATGATGAAGTGTATCATCTCCATAGTGACTCTTAATCTACAACATTCCTTTATACTTTTTATTACACTTCTTATTATATTAAGATTCTATGCCAATTGTTTTGTAGAGTATTATACCTTCTGAAGGTTTGCGAACTTTTTCGTCATGCTCTGCTTTAACTTTGGTTTGGCAAGGGTATTTTATAGCTTTTTTAAGCTCCATTTAATCAGATAGCACAAAATGCCAGATACCCTACTACTGGTAATTCTAAATTTGATCATTGGACTAAATGGTAACCAGGAATCTTCCAATATAATAATATTCCTAGTGTTTTTCCTCTGAGTGATTAGTAAATTATTTAATGATGCTTTGATACCATATGAATATCTTGCTTTTCAACAACCTTCTAACCCCTTGTATAATACCATTCATTGGTACTCCCTGTTTGAATCAGTTCTAACGTTGAGGATTTCAAAGTAATAACTTTCTAATTGTCTTAGAAGTGTACTATAAACAATACCAGATACTATGTATCCTCTTTACCTTTACAAAGATAAAAAACCATATATTCATTCAGGTCCCGGTATGTGTCATTTTCAACTTTGATCTCTTCATACTTCAACATAGTATGAAAAAGACTGAATTTCAACAAGGCTTCGTCAACAGTCATTTTTCTGAAATAAATCTTTTTATAAATTCCAAAACAGAACTAATTCAAAGACATAGACTCTATGATATATTTGACAATGTCTATCATTCTCTCTTCTTATTGATTTAATTCTTTGAATTATAACAAATACAATTCCAGAACATCAATGTGTTAAGTACCTCCTACACATGATTTCAATTCACCCCACTATAACCCAATAAATATAATAAAAATTCACATCCTCTATACTAGGAAATGAAGGCTCTCGGTGGAGTTTTAACTTCTGTCAGACTCTTAAATGAATGCCGTAAGAATTCAGTATTAAGTCATTCCCACTCTGAGAAATTGGTCATAGCTTTTCTGCTTTACTACTTTACTTGGTCTCTCTCTTTTAATATCGCACAAATAACTCCATATGATAACACTTGACATTGAACCATCCCTCAAAGTGAGCTACTTTTAAAAATGTTAACATAAAAACCTGAGGACTATGTAAAATTTACATGCCCTCCTTTACAATCA
Organism: Arctocebus calabarensis; assembly: GCA_963573935.1. Classification (NCBI taxonomy): domain Eukaryota; kingdom Metazoa; phylum Chordata; class Mammalia; order Primates; family Lorisidae; genus Arctocebus; species Arctocebus calabarensis. The sequence goes on along the minus strand of CAUYON010162295.1, from coordinate 7,397 downwards.
AGCAATAGGCCCGGTCAGCTCCCCTCTCCCTGTCTATCTATCCTGCTCTGTTTTCCAACTGCCACTTTTTTGCCTTAGTTTTCTTACCTCCTGCCCCAGTTATGTACATGTGTACTTCCTCTTAAATTCTTTGGCATTATTTGGTCCAATTTGACTGTGCATCAGATTGACATTTAAAAATATTTATCATATTTTTTATCTTTCTCAAATCATTTAATAATGTTTTATGTCTACCCATAGAATTTGGGGTTTCCTGGGAAGTTTGGAAAGTAAAAATAGTTTCAGAATTTAGAGACTATGAAAGAACTGCTCCTGTCAAATGACAGGATGGTTTTGGAATATTTGCGCCTTTGTGGTTCTTCCTGTGAAAGTATCAAAACAATTCATCATAAGAGAGAAAAATAGGGAAATGAAAAATCTATTAGTTAGCTTTCTTTTATAGGAATTAAAGCTCATGGCCTAAGATGATTTTCAAGGCAACACAATGAAAACTGCTAAAGCAGCTTTGTACAAGCCTGTTTCTATGATCCTATATCCTTATTATGTTGAGATTGGGACCTCACAGCTCTCGATTTTGTTTATGGTTCTTCCTCCTTGTCTGCTATTCTCCACTGACACATAGAAATACTGTGTGCTTTCAGTTCTGGGAAAGTTTTCTACAGCTATTGAATTCATATTTGTAAATCAATAGGTTTTTCAACATTGCCTCTTTAAAGTCTTTTATAAGAAAATTCTTCAATCCTTTTGTTTATGCCATTCTTATAATGAAGGCTCTGCTTCCTAAAATTTAACTTGAGAGTTGTGTAATAAAGAACCTGGCTAACCTTTGTCTCTTGTTCCTGGAAGATAAACTTCAGGCATTTCCAAAGAATCTTTGCTATTTATGGTAAGCACTTTGAATTATACAAATCCTGATGATGCTAAGGAGATGATTTCTGGGGAGGCCCCAGGTAGTTTATTCTAAAAAGGTGACTCAGGATGGAGCAAGCCATGTCACAAAAAATATCCATAATAAATTAGAGTTGATGCTTTATGCCACATGATATTGGTCCCAATTCAGCTGATCCAAGTATGCAATGAAAATCCCATAAATGTCAGGGACAGATTGAGAACAGGGTAAGTAGGAAAAAGTAGGCAAAAATTGAGACAAAGGAAGCCACTGAAAACCTAAGATTTTAGAGCCTATAAGAGCTTCTATTGGACAATAGGAGTCCAGAGACTAGAACACATTAGATCAACAGGACCTAATATTAAATCACAAGAGCATTTGTGGTTTCTAATGGCAATAAGCACGAGCAGTTCTACATAGGGCACCCTGAAATTGACGTTTGGATATGGAGCCCTTCATTGTAATACCATTTACATTTGCCACCACTCAGACATACGTTAAAAATCGAATTGTGGAAACTATTATGGGATAAGAGTTATATAACATTATAAATAGGCAGAGCAAAGCTGGGATGAGAAAATAAATGTGCCATGGAAAATTATATAGAATTCTTCCTCCTTCCCCGGGAAGAGACCCACACATTTCTCTCAGATGTGTTCTATCTGCTCATACGTTTAGGTGTGTTCTCTTTAGTTATTTACTTAGGTGATCTTCCTTGCTTGGCAGCACCGTGTATTGTCAAACCTCAATGTGCTGTGAGAGTGACATCTCTCTTAGGACGATGGAAACTTCACAGTTGAAACATACCTGGATCTCACCCTGTGAGTCTCTCACTTTGGTTCTGATTTGGATTTTTTGATTGTAATAAAATCATCAGTCATGATTCTAGTCAGTTTCTTGACACTTACGGGTCATTCTAGGGGATTGTCGAACGTGAGGGAGTTTATACAACCTTTACATTTCTAGCCAGGTGGCAGAGATGAGAATGCCCCCACAGTTGCGGGTGGTACCTGAAGTGAAGGCAGGCTCGTGAAGGACTGTGTTGTAATTTTGAGTTTGGCAAACTCATTGCAGAAACGAAAGGAATCATACTGAAAATCTTCTGATTCGTGGCCCCTTAATAGACTTCTTGGATGTGCACCCGAAATTTGTAGGTGAGAAATGATTTACCTCTAAGATTTGAGAAAGAACTCCTGTATTTATCTCCAGTGAATTATCAAGTATTTATAATACTATATTGAAGATATTTTATTAAATATCTATAATCTATAACATCAGGTACTGAAGAACAGGGAATGTGTTTCATGCATACACATCTATATCCCAGTTATCAGTAGAGCTGACCATTCCAACACATTGTCATCACAGGGCTTCAGGAAGTGTGTTCACGTGATTCATTTTATTTTTTTTACATATATGTCATTTCTGTGTAATTTGATCTTTAGCTAATAACATGTTATTTACTTTTCTCACAAATAACTAGCATATTTATTAAATAATTAATAACTAGCATGGCATAATACAATGCAACCTTGCATTTATTATGGTAGGGTTTTATTTAAGTAATAAATATTGTAGAACTAAATTCAGAATTTTATTTGTTTCAACACAAACAAAAATGGTGCTTTGGCTGGAAATAAAGTTTCTCAGGTACACATAAATACTTTTAGAACTCTGACATTTCGTCTCATGTAAACATGTCACAAATCCTTGACCTGATCCTATGGATCGTTCTGTAGTAATTGTTCTTAGTGACAGTTCTTTCAGAAGTCCTCTGTGCTCCCGCGACTTTGATTGCATGTCAAGAATTTCAATCTGGCAAAAAGATTTTTTTTTTCAAAATGATGTTCCTGAATCCAAGACAATAAAATCCATCAGCAACGACTTCCATGATGACTGACAAAATTGATTGTCTATCAACACCATCATGGTGTTTATTAGAAACAGAATCTACAGTCAAGCCTGCATCTGTCACTGTGGAGATTTCAGTGGACAGCTTCTTTGGTTTACTTTCACCTGTTTATATGCACTATCCTTAGTCTTCTCATCACTCATTGTTTTCCTAATGTATATTTGCTCTTTGTAATCACTAATTATACCTCATGTTGGGTATAGGCAAAGTCATTTCATGTATGATGCTGGCTAAAATAATTAGGACTATTATTTCCATGTATTTTAATGTGTTCTGTATGGGACTTAGACATATGTAACACTTCAAAAGTTTTCTTATTGGGTACCAAAAAGTCATTTTCAAAACACAATCTAAAGAAATTTTGTTGGTTTTTGTTGTTTAGTCAACAATATTGGTATTTAACATCACTGTATTCGTCTGTAATAAATGAAAAGTGAAGCTAAATTTATTCAAGTAGCACACTTTTCTTTAAGTTTAATTTCAAAATATTTTTCATGATTACCAATTGATTGCAACACCTTATACTTTAATTATAGCCTTCTTTCAATGCTTTAAATTTTTTCTTTATTAAGACACAGCTATGATCTGAACGTAGGTTTTCTCTTGCATTTCAATTGGTGCACAAAGGCATCTCCTTGTCCTTATAAGCTATTCTCAAGGAACGTTTCCTGTCCCATCATTGTGTTTTTGTAGAAAAGCACTTTTTTAGCTTCAAGGTAATAATCAAAATACATTTACCTGTGGTTATTTTCTGCCTTTTGAAGCGGGCCTGGATTCTGATGATTTTTCACTCATGAGTCAGCATATTATTCCTGTAAGAAACAAATCTGGTATGAGATTTGCAAATATGATAATTAATCATTTGATTAAAAATATGCATAAAATCAATTTTAAGCATGCTTTCTGCATGTTACCCTGACAGACATGTTTTCAGTTCAGGGCACTCTGCAACTTTTACAGCATATGAGAGCAAGTTTCAGAGAGGACCTCACTGTGAGGGAACTGAATGATGACAGTGACCCAGCAGAGACCTAAGAGAAGTCCCATATTGTAGAATAATATTTCCTACAGTAACATTAACTAATCATGTAACACCTGGTTAGACTAAAAAAAATAAACCACTCAGGGGCCATTTATCATACCTGGGAAGAACCAAAGTTAGTGCACAGACTAACAGGTAATATTAAATTGAGATGTTCATTTATGTTTTGTATGCCTTGTGTCTCTTACTAAAGGAGCAAGACTAAAGTCAACTTGAGGGTTTTTACCACCTCAGGCAATATGAAAAATGTTTCCTCCTACTAGCAAGTAATCATTCACATAATAAACAGCCACAAAACACTACTCCTTTAATAGTTTGCTGCCCGAGGCAACCAGCTGCTCTACCTCTATGGGACAGCCAGTGGTAACTACTGTGCATGTGCAGTTACCATGGCTTAATGTAACAGTAATAAAGCCACGTAATATATTCCGACTCACAGCCTTGAAGAATTGCCAACTATAGGCAAAGATTCTCATTATTTGAATTTTCACTCTATAACTTTTTTTACAAAAGGCATTCATAGGGAAATGGATTGTAATATTCAGAGTAGTTGTTTGAACTATAATGCAATATGCCTTCGGATTTTTCTGATAGCTTTGGGACTAATAAAGGGATAACTCATACAAACCATCCCTCATTAAAAACAAGGATTACTTGCTTCTTTTGCACTTAAGGCCATACTTATTTGCTAATATTGGAGAATTTATAAATATTTCTCTGTGTCATGAAAAATGTATTTTGAATTGTAAGCAAAAAATCAGTAAAGTTATAGTCCATGACTTTAGCAACTTATAAAAAAGGAGGACTTTAGACAATGAAAACCAGATTGTAAGTGAATTGATAGAAATAAGAACATATCTTTATATTTCTACTACATATTGCAATCATATTTGCTAACTAATATGCTGTGAACTTTTTATATGTTTTTTTCATGAATCTCTCATTAAACTGCAAGAGCTTTCAAGTTGTGGTCCTGTTTCACATCACTTATGTCTAAATTTCACAATGTGGACATTCATTAATTGGTTGATTATGATTTTTTTTTTTTTTTACAGTTTTTGGCCAGGGCTGAATTTGAACCCGCCATCTTTGGCATATGGGGCAGGCGCCCTACTCCTTTGAGCCACAGGCACTGCCCGATAATGATATCGTTGACAAAGGTGATTATAATTTTGATAGGCAGCTGAGAGTGCATTATTCTTATGCTTCAAATCTCTTTGATTTCTCCTCTTAGTATCAAAGAAAGCGAATTATTTTTGAATAGACAATAGTCTCACTGCAGCCTAGAGTGTAGTGACCCAATTATAGCTCACCATAACCTCAAACTCTTGGGCTCAAACGATCCACTTCATCAGCTATAACTACAGGAGCACACTCCATGCCCAGTTACTTTCTTTGTAGATACAGGGTCTCACTATGTTTTCCAGGCTGGTCTGAAACTCCTAGTCTCAAGTGATTTTCCTTTCTTGGTCTCCCAAAATGCTGGGATTACAGACATGAGCCACCACATCATGCCCCAAATTATTTTGTTTGAAAGTGCTCGTGTTACTAGAACAGGACCACCTGAATAATCTTTTTTTTTTAGGTAATTCTGATTACTAAATATTTAAGGAAAGAAAAATGAGAAGGAGGTGGAAAAGTAATGTTCAGACTTTGATAAGTAAGTCACATATGTTTTCTAACTTAATCATCACTGCAGATCTATCTAAAAGTTATGGGGCCCAGAACAGCAAGAGTATAAATTGAATCCTATTTAGAATGTATGCAAATATTTAAAATAATATATAAAACCTACAAACTCTTAAATAAATATATCCTATCCCCGTATCTTGACAAAAACAGAGAAACAAACAGATTAAAAATAAATATCCTGAAAGAATAAGTTCAAAGGTAGATATCTGAGAATCCAGAAAGTTCATCACCAGAAAGAGAACTAGACTGTGTGAATTGGTGGACCAAGTGGGGAAGATCCATCTTCAGTGTGACCTGACCTAAAGAAATCTGGAGAGAAAAGAAGAGAAAAGACTTTCCTCCTTCTCTACCCTGGAGCTGGGATGCCTTCTTTCCTTTCTTCCCTTGGAAATCAGAACTTCAGGCTCTTCGGCCTTGGCACTACACCAGAAGCCCTTAGCTACTTGGGCCTTCTACTTCGGACTGAAATCCTGGGGCCTTCCTTGGTTCTGTGCCTTTTGGAATTAGACTGAGCCACACTACCAGCATCCCAGGGTCTCCAGCTTATAGGCAGCCTACTGTGGGACTTCTCAGCTGACATAATCACATAACCCATTCTTCTAACAAATTCCTTCTCATTGATCTATCTATCTATCTATCATCTATCTATCTCTTATTGATTCTGTATCTCTGGAGAACTCTAATACAAAGGCCTAACCCCCAATGTCACTATATTTTGAGATAGAGGCTTTAAGAAGGCAATGAAAGTTAAATGAGGTCAAAGGTGGAGCAAAAATCAGATAGATGTAGTGTGTCCTTGCACGAACAGATACCAGAGTTCCCTTTCTTTCAGTAGACATGCCGAGAGAAATGTCTATGCTATAACATAGAGAGGAGATGCACCCCAAACTCATGGACATGGCTCATAGATCTTGGATTTTCAACCTGCTGACCTGTTAGAAAATAAATTTCTATTGTTTAAACGACTCAGTTTGGTGGTATTTTATTACCACTGCCCAAGCAGAATAACATACTCAGTAACAGAAAAGTGGGAAAATAGTATTGTCACTATTAGAAAATATTCTTTTATTCTTTCCAGAAAAGGAGATATTTAAGGATAAAGTAAAATGAATTATGGCATTTTAAACAGTTAAACATCTTCAGTCAGATGTAGAAATTTAAAATATTTAACAATTTCGATACAGAAGATTCAGTGTATCATACATGTATAATATTTGACAGTATAACTTCAATAGAAAATAGCTGCAAATGCTATAAATTAACATTTAAAAAATTTCGTGAATTTCTTAAAGACAACATGATTGTAAGCTCCTGATATTTGACACAAAATAATCAAAGAAAACTCCACTGAGGAAAATGCTTTTTTCCTGTAGTTTATCTTCCATAGTGTCAAGCATACTCTGAGACAATAATTTTTATTGAGGTGCTTTGAAGTTAAAAAAAATGCACTATGATCCCTTCATGATCAGAACACTTAAGAAAATTGGCATAGAAGGGACATTTCTTAAACTAATAAGGCCATCTACAGCAAACCCACAGCCAATATTGTATTGAATGGAGTTAAAGTGAAGGCACTTAGATCAGGAACCAGGCAAGGTTGCCCATTGTCTCCATTGCTCTTCAACATTGTAATGGAAGTTCTAGCCATTGCAATTAGGGAAGAAAAGGCCATCAAGGGCATCCACATAGGCTCAGAAGAGATTAAACTTTCACTCTTCACAGATGACATGATTGTATATCTGGAAAACATCAAGGATTCTACTATGAAACTTTTAGAAGTGATCAAGGAATATAGCAATGTCTCAGGCTACAAAATCAACACTCATAAATCTGTAGCCTTTATATATACCAATAATAGTCAA
>CAUYON010162292.1:0-25901 GCA_963573935.1 Arctocebus calabarensis | reverse complement strand
TTTTTTTTGTAGAGACAGAGTCTCACTTTATCGCCCTCAGTAGAGTGCCGTGGCGTCACACAGCTCACAGCAACCTCCAACTCCTGGGCTTAGGCGATTCTCTTGCCTCAGCCTCCCGAGGAGCTGGGACTACAGGTGCTCGCCACAACAGTTTGGCCGAGGCCGGGTTTGAACCCGCCACCTTCAGTATATGGGGCCAGCGCCCTACTTGCTGAGCCACAGGCGCCACCCAAAATTGGAAAAATTACTGTTCCCCTCCCCCACAGACAGACCACCGGCTGGCCTGCCTCCCCAGAGGCCTCAGCACCCCCCACCGTGCCCCACTCCCCTCCTGCCCTCAGCAGCCCCTGGGCCCATCTCTCACCCGTCCACTTCCAGGTCTGCAGTCCTGGCCCACCATCATGTGCCCTGCTGAGCTGGCAGACTCCTGATGCCTTAGGAAGGCACACCCTCTCGGAGGCCTTTCCCCATCTCTCTGGGGACAGTAAAGCATAGGGGCACGTGAATGGCCTCAGCATCCCTGGAGTTATGGCACCCGGCTATCTACTGTAAGGGTTAGAGGGCTGAGAACATATCTGCTTCTTCCAGCCTCAGGAGGAGGGGGAAGGGGGTCTGGAAGGAAGGTAGGGGAGAGAATAGCAGTGACAAGGACAACTAGACAATAATGACAATGACCTAACATCATTCAGCTCATGCCACGCACTAGGAACTGTTCAACATTTCCCACAAACTAAGTCTTTTCCTTCCTATCTGTATGTTATTTCTTATTTATTTTTATTCTTGTTTTTTGAGACAGTCTTACTCAGTCACTCTGGGTAGAGTGCCATGGCGTCATAGTTCACAGTAGTTCAGTAGCTGGGATTACAGGTGCCTTGCCACGATGTCCAGTTAGTTTTTCTATTTTTAGTAGAGACAAGGTGTTGCTCTTGCTCAGGCTGGTCTTGAACTCCTGAATTTGGGAGATCCTCCCACCTCAGCTTCTCAGAATGCTGGAATTACAGGCATGTGCCACTGCACTGGCCTTAACATGCATATTGTTTTTTAAATTGAAGTGTAACGTGCCTAGAGAACAAGACAAAGTCCAAAGTGAAGAACTCAACAAAGCTTCACAAAGTGAACTCTCCAGTGAAATCAGCACCCAGATGGAGAGAGTGAGCACTCCCCACACTCCAGAAACCCCACCTGTGCCTCCCAGTCTCTGCCCTTCTAAGGGGCACCATACCCTGACATCTAATACCAGAGATCTAATGCCTACTTTTTAAGTTCCGGTAGATCAAATAGTACAGCCTCCAGGCTGTGTGCCTGGCCTGTGCCCAGGGCCTCTGCAATCTGTCCTCCATCACAGCTGGGTACTTCTCGGCTGTGCTCCTTCTCTACATCACCCACTGTTGGAGGGTATTTGGGGAGTGTCACTTTTGTGGGGAGGATGAATGAGGCTAAGGACATTTTGTGTACATCTGTTGTGGACACACACTCATTTGGCACCCCCAGAGTCATGGTGTCTTGTAACTCTTCCAATAGTTTCTACCAATTTCCCAGGTGTCCTGCCAGCTATGCACGACAGTCTGGATTGACTCCTAATCCTCATGACAGCATCTGCACAAGAGATATTCAGAGCAACTGTTCCTGTCTCTTCCCTGCTGGGCAAGCTCCTCACTGTGTGACCCGGGCAGCCTTCCTCTGCTTCCTGACCTGAAGGCTCTGCCTGTGGCCCCGGCTTTCCAGGCACAGGTGCCCACTAGGAGTGCATCTCTTCAGAAGAAGGCAGCAGGGCCAGGGCACAGTGTTGGCAGTGCCTGTTAGAGGACTCGCGTTTGCCTCTGGCCTGGCCAGCCTGCTCTAAGGCTTCCCACCTGCCATGAATCCACAAGAGCCCCCACAATCTTTTGATAAATGCCACTTCTCAGTCAGTTCTATTGTTTGCCACTAAGAGGGCTGAGCTGTCTTATTCCCACTTGAGAGATGAGGAAACAGAGGCACAGGGAAGTTAGTTATGTTGCCCAAGGTCACAGAACTGGAAGTCGGGCAGCTAGTGTTCAGGCCAAGTTCGCATCATCTCCAGGACTTCACATCTGTACAGCGAAGCTTTCTCATACACTCCTCACACTCCATACTCTCCCCCTCCCCTGGTTGTGGGCAGCTAAGTGGCTTGCTCAGCATCACATAAGGGATCTAGAAGCCAGGCCCTGTGGCTCCTGCCTCATAATTCCCTGGCCCTCGAGGCTGAGTGTTTAGGTGCGTTGAGAGGGACACAGAGTAGTAGCATTCATTTATTTGTTGAATATCATTTGTTTACTGATGGCCTAACATGGGTCAGGCATTGCAGGCCACCAATGCAGCCACAAGAAGTTTGGAAAAGACAGCTGGCAGCACGTATGCTGTCACATCAGCTGACAAGTCCCACCAAGAACAAAGTCGGGGGAAGCGATAGGACGTGACTGGGGACACCTGGCTATTTCAGCCAAGCCAATAGGGAAGTTCTCTGACAGGGATACCTGAATGCGAGGCATGAGGAGACCTGAAGAAGGGCAGGCAGGGCAAAGGCCCAGATAGGATTGGGCCTGCTCCATGAAGGGTGGTGTAGCTGGAGGGAGGGAGCAAGGCAAAGGGTGGCACAAGATGAAGACAGGAGGCAGGAGGGGCTAGCTAAGTGGGGCCCTGTATTTCTTTCTCAGGCAGGGCAAGAAGCTTTGGGAAGGCAGAGAGGTGGTCTGACCAATGTGTCAGAAGGTTCACTCTGGCAGAGGGATGACCTGGGCCATCAGGAGACATGGCAAGGGATGGGGAAGTGGGGGAGGGGAGGAACAGCTGAGAGGCTGTGCATCCAGGCAGGGGCAGGGGTGGGTTGGAGGTGTTGAGGTATGGGCTGCCGGACAGCAGCTTGTCAGGATTTGGGCCGGGGCAGGGCCTGGGCCCCAACCACTGACACAGCTGGGGACTGTGGGCCCACCTCCACACATGGAGGCCAGGGGAGCTACCTGAAGAGAGAGGCTGTAGCCTCTCTGGGGCCGAGAGAACAGGAGCAGCTGGGCAGGACTGGGCTAGGACTAGGAATGGGGTGGCCTGGCAAGAAGGGTCAGGGAGGGGCCTGACAGGGAGGCCTCTCCAGGCTGCCAGCCCGTGCCAGGCTCAGGCTAATACCAGACAGCATCACTGTCACTCCCTCCTGTTTGGAACAGAGTTTGGACCTAGCCCTGTAATGCACTGTGCACTTTAAACAGGCCAGGATGGTCGGAGCTACTAGGCCAAAGGAGGGCCCAGTTGGTGCAGAAGAGGCAAAGAAGTCAGGAGGGGCCTCAGTTGAAAACACTCCCGAGTAACCAGTACCTGCGAGGGGGCAGGTCCAGCCGTACCACAAAGTCCCAGAAAAGCTGGCTCAGCACTTGACAGCCCAGATCCTAGCTGGACTAAGGGAGTAAAGCACTTCCTCAGCAAGAAAGGATCAAGAGGCTTGGCGCCTGTGGCTCAACGGGCTAAGGCGCCAGTCACGTACACCTGAGCTGGCGGGTTCAAATCCATCCTGGGCCCGCCAAACAACAATGACAGCTACAACCAAAAAATGGCCAGGCGTCGTGGCAGGTGCCTGTAGGCCCAGCTACTTGGGAGGCGGAGGCAGGAGATTCGCTTGAGCCCAGGAATTGGAGGTTGCTGTGAGCTGTGATGCCACAGCACTCTATCCAGGGTGACAGCTTGAGGCTCTGTCTCAAATAAAAAAAAAAAAAAGAAAGGATAGCTTCTTGGACCACAGCGTTGGTGCTATCTTTGGCTTGCAGCTGAGGACACACAAACCTAGAATGGGAGACCACTCAGAGGACTGGCGAGGGGAAGGGAGGGGCATCCAGCACCAAGTGCCCTGAACCAAGAGGCCAGGAAAGCTCTACCACAGGCTGCCTGGGGCAGAGGTGTGATCCCAGCAGCAGGGAGTAGGCTGGGCTGTGGCTATCCTCGGCTTCCAGGTGAGAGTCCAGAGATGAAGCTGAGAAGGCTCCTGTCCCTGTTACCCCAGTGCTGAGGTGGGGAGGCCTCTCCCAGGCCAGCAGAGGACTGACCCACAGCAGCTTCAGGGAGGCAAGGGTTCTGAGGGCAGAGCCTCATCCCACCAAATCCCCCAGTCAAATGTCTCCAGCCCAGTCCCTGGGCTTGCTAGTTGGTATATATCTTGAGTTTCACATCAGTCTAGGGACCAATGGACCCATTTGAAAACTGTCCCCAGAACACCCTCTGTCATTTTATTATTTATTTTATTTGGGACAGAGTCTCACTCTGTTGCTCTAGATAGAGTGCTGCTGCGTCATAGCTCACAGCAACCTCAAACTGTTGAGCTCAAGTGATCCTCCTGCCTCAGCCTCCCAAGTAGCTGGGACTATAGGCACCAGCCACACCACCACAATACCTTTCTATTTTCAGTAGAGATGGGGTCTAAATCTTCCTCAGGCTGGTCTCAAACTCCTAAGCTCAAGGGATACTCCCACCCTAGCCTCCCAGAGTGCTGGGATCACAGGCATGAGCCACCATGCCTAGCCCTTTACCTGTGCTTTCTTTTCTCTCACAGGTTTGCACAGGGCACCCTCAGCAGCCCGATGACAACATCCAGCTTCCCCTCTTATAGTTGATGTCCAGTCCTTGGAGGCTGGTGGCAAAGGACATCCCTGTGCCCATATGCATCAGGAGGCCAGGCTGATGTTGGAATTAAAGAAAAACCTTAAGGTCAGCTCTTAAGGCCCAAAGATCCCATTTCTCATGGGAAGTGCCAAGTGACAGGCCCTGCTCACCCCTCTTAGCTGAATGCTTCATTTCCCTCCCCCCTGCTTGGCCCCATCCAACCCCGCATTGTCATTTCAAGTCTTCAGGGGAGGTTTGCTTTCTGTGGACCCAGAGCTCCTACAACCTTACCCAGAGGTGCCTCTGGATGCAGATGCGGGACCCTTCTGAGAGGTGGGCCACCTATCATCCCTCTGCAGTGCCCACCTCTGAGGCCACCTGAGTTCTGCTGGCCTCACTTGCCCTCCACCTGCCATCAGGACATGAGCATCAGGCACTGCCTTTCTCTCCACCCTGGAGCCACTGAGCTTCTGCGCCACTCCACCCACTTCAACTCCATCCCCTCTGCTGATCCGCCCAGTGGTCCCCACTGCGCTTCAGCTAGTCCATGCAATGACCTCTTCTACGGAGGAGATTGATCTTCCAAAGACTCAGACCACACTTTGCAGAGAGGGACGTGCCCTTCCTTCCCATGCTTAGACAACCAAGTCAGGCTTGGTTGGACGCTGTCCCACCGCAAAGCCAGAGCCACGTGTGCACAGTTCTCACTGAGGGGTGGCAGGCATCTTCTTGTCCTACAGCCACTCTGCCATCTAGACCTCCACCCTTCCCCTGCTCACAGCTCAGCACCAACCTTCTTGTCCTTGCCCCCATGGCTCCAACTGTCACTTGTGTATGTACACTCAGGTCCTCTCCTGCCCACTCGGCTTCCCAGCTGACAAGACTTCTGCCCCCAAGATAGTCTCAGGCAACTCCAACCACACACGTCCACATCCAAACTCCTGACCACTGCCCTTCCCAATCCTTCTGCTCTTCTCTCCAGAGCCCTGTCACCATGGCTGCTGCAGCCACATGGGCCCAGCCTGCCACCATCAACTTTGCCTTTCTCCTCTCCCTCGTCCTCCACAGGCTGACCCTCTATATCACCTGCTCCCAATGCCAATGCCTGGGTTTCTATCCCAGAATGCTGCACACAGGACAGGACCCCTGGAGGCACATGCTATGAGGGACAGGGAATGACAGTACTGTCAGCCCTCTGCTTACCTGCTAGTTAGTTGTGGAACAGTATATACACCAGGCACTGCTCATGGCAGTGGAGACACAGCAGTTGAGTTAAAAAAGCTCATCCTAACAGGTTAGGAAAATAACCTAAAAAGCCAAACGCAGGTGCCGGAGTGCTGTGGGAAGAGGCATGGCTCAAACAAGGCAGCCAATCTCAAGTCAGGGTGCAGTTCTATATAGGGTGATCTGCAGCCCTCCTCCCTGAAGGAAACCTAAACCCCTGAAGGTGGGTTTAGGTCAACTGCCAATGTCAAATGGAACATAACTACATTTCCAGGAAGATACACCCTCAGTTTTGGTAATAAAAATCCAGGGACTTTCTTTCTTAATACTTTAAATCGTAAACATTTGTTGCTCCCAAGGATGGGGGCTCAGGGTTTAGGGAACCAGGGTGGGTGTCTTCTGCTGAACAGCCTTTTGTTTTCTTCAGTTTAGAACTATGTGAATGGCTTGGCACCTGTGGCTCAACAGGCTAAGGCGCCAGCCACGTACACCTGAGCTGGCGGGTTCGAAGCCTGGGCCCGCCAAACAATGACGGCTGCAACCAAAAAATGGCCAGGCATTGTGGCGGGTACCTGTGGTCCCAGCTACTTTGGAGGCGGAGACGGGAGACTTGCTTAAGCCCAGGAGTTGGAGGTTGCTGTGAGCTGTGATGCCACAGCACTCTACCCAGGGTGACAGCTTGAGGCTCTGTCTCAAAAAAAAAGAAACTATGTGAATGTATTTCCTTTGTTGAAAGGAAAAATTAAAAATAGCAAACATTCCAAAACTCTTGTGGAAAGGATTAATCACTTTCTTAGAGCTACTTCCCCAGGGGGTGTATTTTCCCATCTGCCAAATTCTGCTGGACATAGAGCCTTCCAGTCCTCCCAAGGAGGTGAGTGGCTCCCACTTTACGCACAGACACTCACCCACCTGTGAGTGGCCCAGCCTGGGCTAGCATCAAGTGTAGGTGGACCAGGGTAACCACTGCCATACCGTGAGATGGACATCCTCCTCGGGGTAGGGCAGACTTGGGAGGTTGAAAATGGGGTCATTTGCTAGGAATCAGCAACCCCTCTGGGCCTCACCCTTCAGGGGCTTTTTGTTTTAGCCATTGCAACACTTGGACTAGGCCATACTCCTGACCTTTATTTTCATGACTAATTAATCACAGCTGCATCCTATTTGGAATGCCATGGACAAACAGTCACATTGAAACTCCCTACTAAAGAGGGTCCACAAGGGAAGAGTCAACCAGCAACCTGGTTTGGCCATGCCCTTGGTTTCTCTTCTGGTGAAGTTGGGGTCAGAGAAGGCATTGCAAAGTTGGCTCTATGGTGGCGGAGGTAGGTGGCGGGGAGGGAGAGCTGGCTTTGCATGGGGTAAAGGCCTGAATGCACAGGAATTTGGGAGGATTCAGGATACCCTGACCTGGTTCTCAGTGTGGCAATGATATTCCTCAGGGCCACTACCAGGCCTAGAGGAAGACAGGCTGTGTGGGGCATGGTCTAGCAGGAAATGGATTATTGTCCTCTAAATATTCCATTACAAAGTCACTCACTCCAGCCCTACAAATCCAGGCCAGCAGTCAGATTCCTGGGTCTCAATCATCTGACCCTATCAAAGACGCTCATGGGGCCAACAATAGGCAGCAGAGCCTCGTATCTCTCCCATCTTCACAGCCTAGAATTGACCAAGACTCTCACCAGGCACGTAGATGGGTAATAGAATTCCAGATTTTAATTAGTGGCAATGAGCACCAAAGACCCAGTATTCTCTACAACCTCAGGAAACCCTTAAGCTGAGGAGTCCCAGGACTCCCAGGGTAAGTTTAAACCTAGCCCCTATTTTCATAACTGATTTCTCTCAGTAGCAAAATCCATACCATTCTCTAAAAAACAGGCCAACCTTTATTTTTTAAAAAAGATATTTATGACTTTGCTCATAGCAGGCTCCTCAAGTGGTCAGCGAACAGTAAGAAACCAGGTTGAAGCTTTCTGCTCATCTGAGAGGCAGTGTGAGTGAGGGCGGCTTCTGGATGCTCACTTTTCAATCTATAGGACCAGTGATGTGGGGAACCATTGGTTTCTGGTAGGCAAAATCTGTGAGACTTGCATGTCAATGTCCTGCAGTGAAACTGCATAACAAATGAACTAGAAAAAAAGGTGCAGCTCTGTGACTCTCAACATAACGCACAGAAGTCTGGGCTTGGCTTCCTTGTCAGTTAAAAATGGAGGGATGTAGGTGGCGCCTGTGGTTCAAAGGAGTAGGGCGCTGGCCCCATATGCCAGAGGTGGCGGGTTCAAACCCAGTCCCGGCCAAAAACTGCAAAAAAAAAAGGATGTAAAGAGTCCCTTCAGTTCGTATGTTCTGCAATGTGGTCACCGCAGGTTATCTTAGAAAAGCCAGCCCTTTTTCTTTTTCTTTAAGACAAAAATCTCACTCCAGTCACCTGGACTAGAGTACAATGGTGTGATCATAGCTCACAGCAAGTTCAAACTCCTGGGCTCAAGTTATTTTTCTGCCTCAGCCTGTACAGTAGCTATAACTATAGGTACCCACCACTACACTTAAGCTAATTTTTCTTTTTTTTTTTTTTTTGGTAGAAATGGGGTCTTGCTCTTGCTTAGGCTAGTCAAAATCCTGTCTTCAAGCA
Source organism: Arctocebus calabarensis (assembly GCA_963573935.1). Classification (NCBI taxonomy): domain Eukaryota; kingdom Metazoa; phylum Chordata; class Mammalia; order Primates; family Lorisidae; genus Arctocebus; species Arctocebus calabarensis. Next base: position 17,440 of record CAUYON010162292.1, on the reverse strand, counting down.
ATCCACCCTCCTCAGCCTCAGAGTACTGGGATTAAAGGCAGGAGCTACCACGCCTGGTCTCCAAGCCTGTTTTTATCAGTTTCCTTAATCCCTTTGAGACTGTTTTTGTTTTCTTTTAATAAAAGAGACATGGTCTCAATGTCACTTAAGCTCGAATGCAAATGGTGCCAGCTTAACTCAATGCAGCCTCAATTTTCTGGGTTCAAGCAATCCCATTTCAGCCTCCTGAATAACTGGGACCACAGGCACCCACCACTATACCTGGCTAATTTTTAATTTTTTCATAGAGATAAGGTCTCCTTATATTGCCCAAGAAAGGCTCTCACAGCGCTGAGATTATAGGGAGTCTACGTGGGCAGCCTCAAATCTTAGTCGTGTGACCTAGGAGCAGGTTACCTGACCTTTCTGATCTATTTTCTTACCTGCAATATGAATAAGAATATCTGTTGTAAGGGTTGTTCAAAGATCTTGCTCACGCCAACTTATAGATGTAAATTGTTTCTGTCCTTGTTTTCTGATTCCACAAAAATGTGAAATGTGCTAAAAATGTCAAAAAACACCCCCAAACCTTTTAAAGGATACTACCAGGGGTTTTGACATCAGATCTATTCACCTGTATTTCCAACTTCCAACATGAAAGGTTTAACTTTTTTTTTCTTTTTTTGAGATAGAGTCTTTCTGTTGCCCTCGGTAGAGCGCTATGGCATCACAGCTCACAGCAACCTCAAACTCTTGGGCTTAAGTAATTCTCTTGCCTCAGCCTCCCAAGTAGCTGGAACTACAGGCACTAGCCACAATCCCTGGCTATTTTTTTGTTCTAGTTGCCATTATTGTTTGCCAGGCCCGGGCTGGGTTAGAAACTGCCAGTCCCGGTATATGTGGCTGGCACCCTAGCTGCTGAGCTATAAGCATCGAACCGAAAGGCTTAACTTCTGATTACCACCACTCACCTCTGATGTTGTCAGAGGTACTGAGGACATGAGGTGGCAAGGAGCAATGGGCACAGACCACAGGTAGCTTTTCAGAAGCAGAAAACGTGGTCCTGGGGTCACCCTCTCTGACTCACTCTGTAAAGGCTCTTGGGGCCTGAGGACAGTCTGGTCCCCACTAGCAGGTCTGGGAGGTACCTACTTGGCTCCCTAATCTCACCACAACTCAGCACCACACCTGAGCCGTGGCCTCACAGACAGTTAGGAGAGCAGTTTTAGCTCTAAATTAACCACAAAAGAAAGACTCATCACATGTAAACATTTACGGTCTCCAGAGCTCTGAGAGAAAATCACCTGAGGGAACACAGGCCAAGTTCAGGAGGGAAGAGGTGGCACTGCCCCCACAGGGGTGACCCCAGCTCAGGCTCTCCTGCTCCCCCAGGAGCTGGGTGATATGGCCGTGGGTCTCCTTTGCAGGCGACTCATAATTCATAATACAGCAACTGAACTTTTTGCTCCCATGAGGAGAATGTATTTTAAACTTGGGAAGGGTCGTTATTCTGGGATATTCCATGTTGTCAGCTTTAACCTTCCACAGACCCAGAGCCTCCCCTCTACATGCTGGACCTCTCTAGCAAGCCTGCATGTGTGTGTGGGGGGGTGCTCTCCTGTCAGTTGAATTGTGGTAGGCACAACTAGGTCCATGACAGAATTACATCCTGCAAATAAATACCTGGTTGGACAGAACTGTAAACACAGGGGAACACACTCTGCAGGTGGAGGTGAACAAAGAGTATAATGATCTTAGTAGAGCCAGCAGGTGACTCTGGTTCTAATGAAACCTGCCCTTACTTGCTACTCCCCAGGTATGAAGAACCAGCCCTTTTCTAACAAGGGCACCTCACCACCAAGTAAATGCTCTATCAGCTCAGAAGCTTGTGGTGCTCAGGCAGGATGGAGACTCTAGTTAGAGAATGTGCTCAGCCCTCGTTGGGGTTCTAAGAAGCAAGGGGGCCTGCTCCATGCAGGCCTGAATCCCTGGGAGTGGGTGTGTGTGAGAGGTAAAGGTGTGGGGTGTGGGCATGCTGACCCCCTGTGCAGACAGCAGGCCCACTCCTGTGGTGGCCACATCCCTGGAGAGGGGCCTGGCTGTGCATGTGAGAACCGAGCCCACCCAGGCAGTGTCCACATGAACCCTCTCCATGTCACACAGCCTTTCCCAGACAGGAAGGTGCAGGGTTCAGTGCTTGACTCTTCTAAGGCTCAGAATGGGCTGTTCCCAGGCTTGCTTGGCTTTGCTTGTTTTAAGGACTCCAGTTCAGGCCAACCCTGAACCTTCAGACAAACTGGGATAGGTTGGGGACTTTGATATTGAGATCACCAATGTTGATGTTCCGAGGAATCTCAGGAAGGTTGATATTTTTCACAGCCGATACAGCCCGTGCAGGAGCCGCTGAAAGGCCACCCTGAGGAGAAATAGGAAGTGGGTATGAGACTGATTCTCAGTGACATGTGCTTAATGCTAAAAAACTAAAACCAAACGAATAAAGTAACAGAGAAGGGAGGCCTAGAAAAACCTGAAACTGACCACACACAACAGAAGTTTTAATTTTTCCTCTTTATTCTTCAACAAAGCAGTCTCCAGATAGGGTTTGGTACCTGAGCCTGTCAAAGGCGGATGTGTCTCATGTAGCCTCAGCACCCAAGTGCCTGACAGTGCCTGGCATATGGCAGGTGCTCAGTAAACGTGTGCTGACATTCACAAAAGATGTTAATTATCACACCATGTTAAATGTTGGGGGACTTCAGTCACAAAATAAAAACCCACCTTTCTTCCAGAGACTGAAACCTCATTGATGAGTGTATAAAGTCAGGGAAATTCCTTTTTTTTGAGACAAGAGTCTCAAACTGTCAGCCTGGGTAAAGTACCCTAGCATCACAGCTCCCATCAACCTTCAACTCGGGCTCAAGCAATTCTCCTGCCTCAGTTTTTTCATGCCTGTAGGTTTAGTAGAGATGGGGGTCTCAATTTTTTCTCAGACCGGTCTCAAACTCGTGACTCAAGTAATCCACCCGCCTCGGCCTCCCAGAGTATTAGGATTACAGGCGTGAGTCACCTTGCCCAGTACAGAGAAATTCTTAAAAGGAACAGGAACTTCACAGCTCTAGACAGCTGCTTGCTAACAGCTACTAACGGTTACTAACAACGTAAGAGAAAAGAGCTGGCTTTGGGGATGTCATGCACAACAAGCGGGGAGTCACAGCCATGTGGGAAGCAGGGTGTGCCGCAGGAGGTAACCAAGCACAGAGTGAAGACGTCTTTGCCAACCCTCACCCTCCAGGCTTACTCCAGCATGGAGAGACGGGAAAAAGTTGACCTAGATGTTCTCAAAAGCATCTTTCTCATATTGATTACTTTTAGGATACCAACTCCAAGTCCACCCATACCCAGTAAGTCTCTATTTCTCATTTCCAACCCCCTTGCCTCTGACTCACTTACTATTCCTGGAAGCTTCCCAGCCTGCATTTCTAAAAGAGCTATCACTGCCACAACAGTTGTGGTTTGGAAAAGCTTCTTCAGCGGGACTGCCAGTCCTCAAGAAAATATTATTCCTGGTTTTGCAAGATCAAGTTCCGTTACACAAAGCAAAAACCTCTTTAAGACACTCAGATAATTAGAGGTACCTCGTTCTGTGTGTAAAATATCTATATGTAAAAGCAAATATCTATGTGCAAAAGCAAATGTCTATAATCTCTGCCTCCTGGTAAAGCTGAGGAGGGGAATGGAGAGTCCTCAGGGATAGGACAGAGGTGAACGTCTCCATCAAGTCCACTACCATGTGGTGGTGGAGTGGTTATTTCCAAACCCAGCCCAAACATGACTGTAGCTTTTTATAAGGCTGCCTGGAAATAAGGGAACTGGTGGCTCTGAGGTCTGAAAGATACCATGAAAAATGGCTGCCAGATGCCCAGACTCAGAAACGAGGAAACCACACTGGAATTAGAGAAGGGGGTCCTGGGTCCCCCCGGGGAATGTGCAGCTTTGAAAGGAGAAATTATGAACCAAAAACATGGGCCATAATGCCCCAAGTCAAAAGCTGTCTGCCTTCCTCTGCCATGTGGCTTTTCCATTCATACCTCTAGCCTGAGAGTCTGAGATTTTAAACCTCATTACCTATTTAATTTTCACAGCTGACCTTCAAACTTTCAGTTTTGATGGACTCCAGGAAGAGAGAAGACAAACCAACACACAAACATGCTCCTCCCTCTGCCGGACTCCCCTCCCCAGCCAGGATGGGGCTCAGCTGCCTACTCACCTCAGACTTCTCCAACCTGTTTTGAGATTCAATCTGTGCCACGATTTCATTCATATTTGTTTCCAACACCATCCCGCCCATCACCACCTCCTGGAGGATGTAGTGTACCTACAGGGGAAACGTGAAGAGGATGAGAACACACCCGGCAGACACTCAAAGCAGAGAGGCGGCAGCTGAGCACAGGCTATGAGGCCAGACACATCTTGCTTGCACTCCAGCTCTGCTCTGTAGAGCCAGTGACACTCTCAGAGCTTTCTCTCCTTCCAGGACTGTGGTGAGGGCTGGATGAGATTAACTGGCGTAAAGTCCCAAGGATAGACTGGTGCCCAGGATAGACAGGTTTTTTTTTTTTTCCTGAAACAGAGTCTCACTTTGTTACTTACCCTCAGTAGAGTGCCACAGCATCCTCAAACACAGCAACCTCAAACTCCTGGGCTCCTGATTCTCTTGCCTCAGTCTTCCAAGTAGCTGGGACTACAGGTGCCCACTACAACACCTGGCTATTTTTAGAGATGGGGTCTTGCTCAGATTGGTCTCGAGCTCCTAAGCTTAGGCAAACCACCCGCTTCGGCCTTCCAGAGTGCTAGGATTATAGGCGTGAGCCACGGTGCCCAGCCTGACACACTGGGTTTTAAGTAGGTAACAACAGTTTCATCACTAATATCGCCATCACCAACACTGACATTAAGTAGGTCCAGCTATGACAGGATAAACCCCATCCAGGCAGCTAACTCGATATATTTCAGGTTCCACAGGACAGATCCTCCAGCCTGTGCTCCAGGGAGAGAAGTGATCAGAACAACATACAGGCCTTTCCTCCATCCCCACCTTCTTACAGCTTAGACAAGAAAGCAGGTTTAGCATAAATACAGAGTGCTATATATAGGGATAATGGGAAATTGTAGCTAAATATGCCTTTTTTTTTTTTTTTGTAGAGACAGAGTCTCATTTTATCGCCCTCGGTAGAGTGCTGCAGCGTCACACAGCTCACAGCAACCTCCAATTCCTGGGCTTAGGCGATTCTCTTGCTTCAGCCCCCCGAGTAGCTGGGACTACAGGCACCCGCCACAACGCCCCGCTATTTTTCTGTTTTGCAGTTCAGCTGAGGCTGGGTTTGAACCCGCCATCTTCAGTATATGGGGCCAGTGCCCTACTCGATGAGCCACAGGCGCCGCCCGTAAATATGCCTTTATTTACAAGATATCTGTTACAAAATTTTACAAAGAGATGGCCAACACATATAGGATATTTTGCAAATATTGTGTAAAACTATGTCTGGGTTCTGACATCAGAGAAGCAGGGAGAAGGATTTCAGGTGGAAGGCACTGAAGAGGCATGGTCAGCTGGTGTAGGACAGGCATGGAGAGCTCCACATATACAAAAGACAAAGCTGAGAAGGCAACTGGGTAGAGCAGGTCTTCTCAGCCTGGGTGCTAGTGACCTGTCCTGTGCACTGCAGCACACTCAGCAGAGTCCCTGCTCTCTCTTCACTAGATGCCAGTAGCTCCCCTTCAGGGGCAACAACCAAACATGTCTCCAGACATTGTCATGCATCTCCTAGGAGCAAATTCACCCTAGATGAGAACCACTGATCTCCAGTCTACAGTCAGGCACCTACTCATGCTGTAGAGCAATGAAGAACTGAGAAGGAAGTTGTGCTCACAGGTTCGTGTGCTGTGAGGTCCTGCATGTCTGCACACCTGTACAACCCCACGGGTGCATGAACCAGTGTGACCCTGCTGATGTGTGTACCTGAGCGACCCCACACATCCACACATTTGCACAACCCCATGAGTTCACACATCCGTGCGACCCTGATGCATGAAGTTCCCTGGCACAAAGATCTCTACGTTTCCTTGAAATAAGTGGAGGGCAATTATTAACAGAGGTAACTAGGGGTAACTAGGGGCATTTCTTCTGATATTGGGAAGCAAGTATAACTCGGATATACATGCTCCCTCATATGTGCCCACAATAAGCCTTATTAACCACATCCTGTCTATACACACACACTCTCATGAGGTGTTCTTGTATTTTATATAATATGAATTATTACCTATACATGCAAATAAGATCTAATGACAAAAGTTTCACATTTAGATATTTACAAAATGTTAAACAAGATTGGTTTCAAAATTATTCCCTAGGGGGTGGCGCCTGTGGCTCAGTCAGTAAGGCGCTGGCCCCATATACCGAGGGTGGCGGGTTCAAACCCAGCCCCAGCCGAACTGCAACAAAAAAATAGCCGGGTTGTGGGAGGTTGAGGCAAGAGAATCATCTAAGCCCAGGAGTTGGAGGTTGCTGTGAGCTGTGTTACACTATGGCACTCTACAAAGGGCAATAAAGTGAGACTCTTTCTCTACAAAAAAAAAAAAAAACCCAGAAGGGTGGCACCTGTGGCTCAGCAAGTAGGGCGCCGGCCCCATATACTGAGGATGGCGGGTTCAAGCCCAGCCTCAGCCAAACTGCAAATCAGAAAAATAGCCAGGCGTTGTGGTGGGCACCTGTGGTCCCAGCTACTCAGGAGGCTGAAGCAAGAGAATCGCCTAAGCCCAGGAGTTGGAGGTTGCTGTGAGCTGTGTGATGCCATGGCACTCTACCGAGGGCGATAAAGTGAGACTCTATCTTAAAAAAAAAAATAAAAATTATTCCCTAGGAAAAACTATTATTTATACTTTTCCATCAAGAAACAGGCCTCTGGCTAGGCACAGTGGCTCAGACCTAAAATCCCAGTATTTCAGGAGATGTACGTGGAAGGACTATCTGAGGCCCCAAGAGTTTGAGACAGCCATCTCTTTAAAAAGAAAAAAGAAAGAAAGAAAGAAAATGAAGAAAATTTTAAAAAGATACAGGCCTCTGACAGCGGTATGATCATTCCCAAAAAATTAAAAACAGAATTACCATGTGACCCAGCAATTCCACTTCTGGGTTTGAAGTATATGTCAAAAGGACTGAAAGCAAGGATCTGAAGAGAGATTTGTATGCCCATCATCATTCACCAGGAGCATTAGTCACAAAAGGCAGAAGCTACCCACATGCACACCAAAAGATGAATAAGTAACAAAATGTGTTATACACATTTTATTATATATAAAATTGTACGTATTTATACAATGACCTTAAAAAGGAAGGATAAAAAATGATGAATGAATGCCATTTGCAATAATCTGGATGGAACTGGAGACTACTCTCATAAGTAAAGTACTGCAAGAATGGAAACACAAACACCAAATGTACTCACTGTTCAAATGGAACCCATGAGCACACATGTGCATAAAGAGAAGGAAAATTCAGTGGAAATCAACTAGGGGGAGGGGGAGAAGAGGAGGGGAAACAGCCAACCTAATGGGTAGAAGAGATGCACACCCACAGACAAGACTCAAGGGTCACAGAAGCCATCCAGGCAACCAAAAAAAATGCACCCCCCTTTAATATTTTTACAATGTTTTAAAAGGGGGGGATGGGCGGTCTGAATTTATACTATAAAAAGGAAGAGAATGCTGAAACATGCTACAACATGAGTGCCCTTAAAGACACTAGGGTAAGTGGAATAAGCCACTACATGAGCTACTGAGAAGGATCAAAGTCACAGAGATGGAAAGCAGACTGGCGTTGCCTGGCTGGGGGAGGAGTATGGTGATTACTGTTTTTTGTGTACAGAGTTTCCATGTTGCAAGATGAAGAGCTATGGAGACAGATGGTGTGATGGAGCATAGCACTATGGATGTGCTCACAGCCACAGAGCTGGTGGCTTACACATGGCAAAGATGGTGAATTTACTTCATTATGTATGTTTTACTATTTTTTTTTTTTTTTTTTTTTGTAGAGACAAAGTCTCACTCTATCGCCCTCGGTAGAGTGCCGTGGTGTCACAGCTCATAGCAACCTCCAACTCCTGGGCTTAGGAGATTCTCTTGCCTCAGCCTCCTAAATAGCTGGGACTATAGGCGCCTACCACAACGCTCAGCTATTTTTTGATGCAGTTTGGCAGGGGCTGGGTTTGAACCTGCCACCCTCGGTATATGGGACCAGCGCCCTACTCACTGAGCCACAGGCGCCGCCCTATAATTTTTTTTTTTTTTAAGACAAGAGTCTCACTCAGTCGCCTTGGGTAGAGTGCCGTGGCATCATAGCTCACAGCAACCTTGAACCCTAGACGTTCAAACAATCTTCTTGCCTCATATACCAGCTTCTCAAATACCTGGGATTACAGGAGCCCATCACAACACCCAGCTAGTTTTTCAGAGACAGGGCCTCACTCTTGCTCAAGCCTGTCTTCAAACTCCTGAGCTCAGGTGATCCACCTGCCTCTACCTTCCAATGTGCTGGGGTTACGGGTACAAGTCAGGCCTAAGGCTGTTTTTATTAAGAAAATCTACAAAAGGAAAGAAACATTTGTAATAACCAAGGAGTTAGAAAAACTGTGGCAGAAAGACTGGCCATAAGTGATTAAGCTACTTAACTGTAGAACTGAAGACTAAAATGGGTTTTGAGTGGGGACAGAATATCAATGTCACATGCCTTGATAATGCAGAGTACCAGAGGTGGCAAGAATAAGGAAGGGTGGAGGGAGAAAAGGAGAGAAGTGGAATAAGAACACTGATTAATTTCCTCACCCTTAACTAAGAAGTTATGGATAACATTGGGTTTTTATTTGTTTTGGGACTCATGCTGTTGCCAGGCTAACATGCAGTAGCCTCATCATAGCTCACTAGACACAAGTGATCCTCCTGTCTCAGCCTCCCAAACAGTTGGACTATAGGCAAGTAGCACCATGCCCATTTAATGGACAGCATTTGAAACTGACAACTCAAGGTAGTAACAATATGGTTAGTATGACTTTTACTATGACTTTTCCCTTGGATGTCTAACATTTGCTATAAATAAAACTTTGATTAAAAAAATTAAAAACATAAACTAAAATAAAGACTTTGAGAGCTACCAAGCTTTTGATTAGGGTCAAAAATATCTTTTCTGATTTCTGATTAGAGTTCTATATCACTGGTACATAATTCATGCAGAATCTATCTTCTACAATGTTTAGCGTCTCTAAAAAGTGAGAACTCAGACTTGTGTGAAGTGGTAAGTACAAAATCCTAAATTTTCAGGGTTCTTCCACCTCCAGTATCCTATGTTTACCCTGCCCAAACCTAATTCACCTTTGTTTCTTTTTCTAAGTAACTTGTCCTTCCAAAGCATTCTCCTGAGTTTTCATGGAATGATTCTCTTCTTTTACTTATGGTTTACCTATTATTTAATCAGATCACATAACATAATTACAGTGCCAGTCTACTGGGTACAGCATAACAGATCTGGAAACAACACAGTGACCTTCGGTAAGCAGAATGACAAGTATGAATGAGCAAAGAATGAGCAAATAGTTGCCTGTAAACCAATAGGCAACTTTATTATAAGGAGATGGTGACAGAGAAACTCTTTGGGGAATAAATCTCAAATCTTAGAAGTAAAATGAGGGGTGGAAATTGATGTTTTCCAAGATGGAGACACGTAAATTTTTGGCCACACATTAGTGAGTTGGTACTTTTGGCTCTGATACCTTGCAAGTCAGTTCATACCACTTCCACTGATTAGGAAGGAGATTATGAAAGGGGGGTAAAATTTCTGGAGAAAAGGAGACAGAAGAGACTTGAGAAAGTTGGAGGCTGCCACGCATGGGCATAAGGAGTGTGCAGCCAATAATCAACCTGAATAGGGCAGTGTCTGTGGCTCAGCGGCGCAGGCCGCATCTACCAAGGGTGGCGGGTTCGAACCTGGCCCTGGACAAACTGCAACAACAACAACAACAACAAAAAATTAAAAAATTAAAAATAGCTGGGCGTTGTGGCAGGTGCCTGTCGTCCCAGCTACTTGGGAGGCTGAGGCAAGAGAATCAATTGCCTAATCCCAGGAGTTGGAGGTTGCTGTGAGCTGTGATGCCACAGCACTCTACTGAGGTCAATAATGTGAGATTGTGTCTTTAAAAAAAAAAAAAAAAAAAAAGATAGAATCAACCTGAACATATGACCTGATGATGTGGAGACACAGTCACAGCACAAACAACGGGAGGGGCTCAGTGGCAATCTCGAGGATGGCAGCAGAGACCTGGGTAAATCCTGAGAGAGTTGACAGTAACCAGCCAACAAAGGGCAAGGATCAGAGATCTGAGCAACACAATTGGCATTCAAAAATAACAGGCACTCAAGAGCCCGGAGCTCAGCCTAACACAATGTGCTGGACAAATAAGATTATCAGGTAACAACTCAGTTTTCTGCTAACTCAGCAACCATAGAAAGTAATGAGACTAGCAAAATTAATTCAAAATCATTGGTTAACAGAGTTTAAACAAAAGTGCTACTGACTTCTTAGTTCTTGGGAAATGTAATCATAATTTAACCCAGAAATAATGAGGACTGGATAACTTTTACTGGATAATCTGCTAACTGGATTAAGATAACTCAATAAACCAACAAGCTATCTTTTTTTTTTTGAAACAGAGTCTCAAGCTGTTGCTCTGAGCAGAGTACCTTGGCATCACAGCTCACAGCAACCTCAAACTCTTGGGCTTAAGGGAGTCTCTTGCTTCAGCTTCCCGAGTAGCTGGGACTATAGGTGCCCGCCACAATGCTCATCTATTTTTTTGATTGTGTTGTCTCTGTTGTTTAGCAGGCCTGGGCCGAATTCGAACCCGCCAGCTTCAGTGTATATGGCCGGTGCCACCAAGGCTATCTTGATATAAGGGGAAGGCAATGGAGAAACACTTTAGGTAATAAGCCTGAAATTTTAACAGGGAAAATGTGGGGTAAAAAGTGATGTTTTCCAAGATCAAGATACATACATTTATGGCAATACTTTAGTAAGTGAAAGTTGGTGTTTGCAGCTTGTACTACTTAAATTTTTCTCTTGAAATCCCTCAAAACAGTCAAGAGAAGGAATGGTTACTACAGTCAAAAAGTCAATTTCTCTAAAGACAAGTCTCTACGCTCACCCCCTCTGCACTTTAGAACATCTGCATCTCTTTATTTTTCTTCTCTAGGAAGCTATAACATCCTTCTCCCTCTCCTGAAGGTACTTGCTTCTATAACTGGATCCACCGGGCATCCAAGTTAGCCCTCCTAGACCTTCTCCATGTCAATTCCTGATTAGAGCATGTCATTAGAAGCAACATGCTCTAATCAGGACAGGGACCTAGAATTTCACATCCATGAAGTTGTTCTATAATACAGTTTACTACTAGATGAAACAGAAAGCACAAATCTGGCGTATGCTGCGGATCCAAGAGCGCTCAGGGATAACTTTGAGACTCCTGAAACATGTGACTCTCTTGAGGAGCTCAAATCATAGGTTCTATGCCTAATAATGGCCACAGCAGTTTCACTGTAAATAATGCACAGAAACAGGAAAATAAGATGGAAAGATATCGGAGAATTAAGATTCTAACTTACAGAAACTTCCTGACGGAAAGAAAACACTCTCCAAATTAGAGCAAGAGCTTGCTGTGCTGCTGACTCTGCTGAGATTTGCTAATACTAACCCCCAATACCTTCTGCCTTTCTTCATGCTGACCTTGTTAGGCAAGTTCTGTAAAAATCAGAAATACTCTTCCAGGATTTGAGGTACTAAATACTCCAGGCTTGGGCCAACTAAACTCAAGAAAGGCCTGACTCCTGGGGGCTATTACCTGCCTTGCCTTCTTTTCAGTAACAATGCAGTGCCTGGGGTAGTGCATACCAAGTGCCTAGTCTGTTTCTCCTCACCAAGGCCGTTACCAGCGGACACCGGCTGAATGAGTGAGAGGTTCATCTTGTTCAGAAGTCCTGATCTAAGGAGACAGGCATTTGGAGCACCTGGGTCAACACTAGGGGCACAGAGTTAATCTCTACAGACAAAAAGAGATTAGAATCAGGATTGATGGCGTGTGAGAGGAAAAATAAAGTGTCATTTCAAGGACACAGATGTCTCAGGAACATGGCTCTGAACTACTGAAGGTACAGACAAGTTGGCTTCAACAACCCCCACTGTCAGCGGGTTCTAGGACCTTCCAGACCTTCATCCCTGCTGCTGCTCACTGAAGTCAAAGAAGAATCTGGGTCTCATCCCACAGCAACAAGACCATCACTACAAAGCAACTGAGCTGGAGGATGAGGTCACCAAACAAGAAGGCATGATAAGTAAGGTAGTTCCATCACTTTTTCCTCTAGTAAACCAGTCTCCAAGCCTTAAACTGGTCATCTTCCAAAAGTTTATTTTTAAGTATTAAATTTATATTTCCCCGTAAGTGTAAAGATTGTTAGGCTAGAAGCTGCCAACTTACATCCATACTGCCACCCAATATGTGGCCCCAGAGAGCACCTGCAGCCACACCTAAACACAAATAGTAACTTTTCCACAATAAAATGCAGCTCTGTATTGGAGTGGCAGGGTCCCATCCCACAGCTCCACAGGCAGAGGCGGTAAAGCCCTCTAACACAGGGAGCAACACACTAACGCACACTACAGCCTCTAGCAGGGACGCACAACCCATTTCCCAACAACGTCTTCTCCATCTATTTGCTAAAGGTCTTTCCTGGGAATTAATGAAACCAACCAAGTCCAGAAGGGGATAGAGAGTTATCAGCACTCAGCTTTTAATACAGCAGACTATGCATCTTGACGAAGATTAACCTGTTCCTTTCTAAGTCTTAAATGCTGTGGTATTGGCCATTGTCATGTTCTAATAAAAGCACTGTGACCACGTTCTTTTATATCTGGCCAGTGTTTTATTTTCTTCCAGGTGGTAACACAGTCGTGTTAAGAAAGAGAGAGAGCGTGCCATTAGGCATAGGACCCTGTCTTCTGTGGCACAACCGTCCTGTGTTCTCTAGTGCTAAACACCTAAGGGGACAGATCTGGACTGAAGTTTTCTGTGGAGGGGTTAAGTGGAAAGAAACCACTGACACCCAGAGTGGACTCAGCAGACAGAGGAAGGGGAATCATTTGAGAGTCATCCTGGCCCAGAGTCAGTCTCTAGTTCCCACATTATTCATTTTAGAAAGAAAATACAAGGGGGAAGACTACAGGATATGGGTCTAGACACCTGGAACCTCACTTCCACCCAAAGTCCAGTACTCAAGACGTGCAGCCTGTCCATCCCTCCCTTCTTGCCTTGTAGCTCACTGGCCTGCAAGTGGGCTAGTATATGAGATAAGACCCGTGACTGCTGGCTGGATGTCTGTGCAGGTGCAGCTGCAGTGAGCAAAGTGACACTCAGCCAACTGGCAGGGAGGCAAAACAACTCAAGGCATAGTTGAACATGACATGCCACTAAATCATTTTAACAGAAACACTCCCATGACTTCTAAAGCATAGCTTTCTAAACTTAATTTGGCTTTTTGCCTTTGCCCCTCATGATTCATATCTACTATGAATACTGTAAGCTGAGACACCTTTGGAACTCCCAGGCCAGTGAAGCTGTGCAGCCTAAGCGCTTCCACTGCAGTGAAGGGGGCCGAGACAGTGATGTGCTCCGCAAGGGCTGTGTTTTGCTTCCACCTGCTACTAGCATCTCCTGAACCACCTCCCCCCCCCTTTTTTTTTGAGACAGAGCCTCAAGCTGTCACCCTGGGTAGAGTGCCATGGCATCATAGCTCACAGCAACCTCCAATTCCTGGGCTAAAGCAAGTCTCTTGCCTCTGCCTCCCAAGTAGCTGGGACTACAGGTGCCCGCCACAATGCCTGGCTATTTTTTTGTTTTGCAGTTCAGCCGATGCTGGGTTTGAACCTGTCACCTTCGGTATATGGGGCCGGCGCCCCACTCGCTGAGCCACAGGTGCCGCCCTTTTATAACTTTTTTGATCTCCTCACTAAACACTTCCATGGTTTTCTCTAGATTTTTCTTATCATGAAGTTCCATGAAACTCAAATTCTAGCCCTTGATCTCTTTTTTCTTGATTTCTTCTTCTCCTTCTCACAGGACCTTTTAGTGAATAATGAATGAGTCTAGTGGGATCTCATCTCGTATTGGGGATAAACTATCCAGTCACAATGATAAAAATTATATACAGCCAAACACCCCTTAAATCACCCATGTAGTCCAACACAGCTAATTTCTCTTCCACTGATGAAAGTGATTACTGTTGAGTATTTTTGTTTTTGTCTGTTGAGTACCAGATGAAGTAGCAGGCTTGTTCAGGGACCACACAGACTGAAAATTTATTTCAGGCATTAGAATTGCCCTAGGCACCCTAAGACGCCATCTGAGGCACATGACAGGCACAGGGAGCAGAGGAGGGCAAAGCAGCTTCAGATCTTTCACCTCATGTTCATTCCAGGCACATATCACCCGAGTGGAACTGAGGACAGTCATCTTGGATTTAGAATTTTTCTTTTTATTCTCGGATAAATGGATATAATTAAGTTAAATGTGTACATGTTACCCCACTGTCCCTACTGCACACAGGTACTGCATCAGGTTGAAGGCATCCACTCATTTTCACCAAAAGAATGTAATCTGCAACAATGTCTACTTTCAAATATGCCTAAGAGCTGGAAGGAGGAAATTAAGATAAAATGTGGACCCTGTCCTCAAATGGCCTAGAGTTGAGTAACAAGTAACTATACATGTACAGAATTAACGATAATAAAAGGCAGCCTATGATATTTAAATATCATTGCCCAGGTACAAAGTACTAGGTTAGTTCAGAGAAGGGTGGGCCTCTAACTACTGGTCAAATGGAGAAGGCCTCTGAGAAGCAGAGAGTAGCAAACTGCCTAGTAACTTATTGTTCTTCCTGTTCTACTAATTCATCATCTATTTATTTATTTATTTTGAGACAGAGTCTCACTTTGTTGCCCTCAGTAGAGTGATATGGCATCACAGCTCAAGCAACCTTAAACTCTTAGGCTTAAGCGATTCCCTTGCCACAGCATTCCAAGTAGCTGGGACTACAGGCGCCTACCACAATGCCTATTTTTTTTTTTTTCTTTTTGGTTGTAGTTGTAATTGTTGTTTGGCAGGCCCGTCAGGTGTTATGTGGCTGGCGCCCTAGCTGCTGAGCTACATGCACTGAGCCATCTTTTTTCTTTTTTAATTAAAGGGTCCCTCACTCATTGGTTCCAGGGTTTATGTTCTTTTGAGTATGTACAGTTGACTCTAGTCAAGTATATTCACTGCATATTATTAATTCATTTTTCATCAATTCCTATTATAAGTCAGGGTTCTCTGTGAAATAGTTCTTTTAAAATATTCCAGCAAGACTTTTCATTTCTTGCCTAGTGTCCCATGCTTCTTCATCTCCTACCTGTTAACAGTCCTGGTCCCACATGTTGAACACAGTACTGAGTACAGAAGGACCAAGGCCTGTCCTCTTGGATCTTAATGCCGTCCCTGGATGGCTGGCTGCTAACAACACATGACAAATACTCCACCCACCTTCCAACATTCAGACGTCAAGAGTCAGGGCAGAGCAGGGGCATGGCAAGGCAGCACCGCACAATGCAGAGAGCAGCTAGAATCACAGCCCATGGCCTGCCACTTACTTGCTGTGTGACCATGAAGAAAATGAGGCCTCCTATATCTCAACTTTAGTCTCTTCATCTGTAAAATGGGGAGAATCAAAATTTCCAGCTGGCAGGTCTATTCTAAAGTTAAAAAAGGCAATGCAGGAAATAAAGGAAACCCTGTATATAGGACCCTTGGCCAAGGATGTGCCTGTCACTAAGTATCTGACAGACGTTAGTTAATTTGGAAGCTATAATTCATGTCACCACATTCAATCTCCTTTCCAATAAAGAAATCTATTCTTTGGGACATTCTAGACCCTTTGCGTTGGTGAAAGATTCTTCACCTCAGCAAGGAGAGCTCACAACTCTCCCTGAACTGCCCGGGCAGCCAAGCAGCAGTGTCAGGAGGTCTCAAGTGTTCTGAGCTACAATACACATCTAGTCCTCTCTGTCCCCTGACCCTGTCTGTGTCCTCCAGAGCAACGGCAGCAAGTCCTTGCCCTCTAACCCGGGATTCTATCACTTCACCTAATCTGACCAAATAGCCAGCAGGCAGATAAAAGAAGTACCATCTGACCCTCAAAAAAAATTCCAAATGCCTGGACCCACAAACCTGTCTCTAAGGACATGTGGTCATCCTCACAGCTCTTATCCCTTTAAAACCGCTGCCCATGGAAAAGCCCTGGCACCACCCCATCTACGCCCCACATGTGCTAGGCCAGAGCAAAGTACAATGCCCTACAGACAAGCTATGCAAAGAGCTCGGTACTGCTAGAGCACATAGTTCAGAGCAAGAAGAGGCCGAAGCGAGGCTGGAGAGGCAGACTGGGAGGGCTCATGGAGGCCCTCTGTGGAGTGCTGACCGGCTTTAGGTTCATACCATTAGCAGTCGTCTCTGATATCTTCTATTAACACTTACCAAAAATTCACTTGTGTAACACACTCCCCTCAATCACCCAGGGCCACTGGGGAAGGTGAGGGGAGCTGAGGCATGTCCTTTTCTTCAAGAATCACCACAGGTTGGGATATGAAGGAAGGCTCTGAATCATTTATTAAGGGAATTAGACATAATCCATCTTTTAACATATCATTAGGAAGTGTGTATGGACTTAAGGGGGCAATACTGAAGGCAGAGAGACTGGTAAGAAAAAAGTAAAGACAAATTGACCATTTATTGAGCTAAGCAATTATTCAGTAACTCCACTTTCTTCAAAATAATTGAATTGTGGTGCTGGCTTCAGCTGCACATATACTAAAATTGGAACGATACAGAGAAGATTAGCATGGCTCCTGCGCAAGGATGACATGCAAATTCGTGAAATGTTCCATATTTAAAAAAAGAAAAATTGAATTGTGGATGTTACTGCAATTTCATCAAATCCAAGACTACACTGATTGTAAAACACACCATTACTCTATGTACTATTAAGAAAAATGTTGCCAGGCTCAGCACCTGTGGCTCAATGGGCTAAGGAGCCAGTCACATACACCTGAGCTGGTGGGTTCAAATCCAGCCTGGGCCTGCCAAACAACGACAGCTGCAACCAAAAAAGAAATGGTCGGGCATTGTGGCAGGCGCCTGTAGTCCCAACTACTTGGGAGGCGGAGGCAGGAGACTCGCTTGAGCCCAGGAATTGGAGGTTGCTGTGAGCTGTGATGTCACAGCACTCTATCCAGGGTGACAGCTTGAGGCTCTGTCTCAAAAAAAAAAAAAAA
>CAUYON010162284.1:0-27201 GCA_963573935.1 Arctocebus calabarensis | reverse complement strand
AGAAAAGAAAATAGTGACTAATTCTCACATAAACTGGATTCAATTTTGATCACAGTATATTACTTAAACATTAATTTTTAATTCAACTTGTTAATATGTTGTTTAGGATATTGCATCCTCATTTATAAGTGAAATATGTTTCTAATTTCCCTTTATAACAATATATTTCTCCAATTTTAATATCAAGTGTATCCAGATTAAGTAGAATGATTTTGAAATATTTCTTCTTTTTCTATTGTTTATAAGATTTGGCATGATCTTTTTTTTGAAATTATCTTTTACTTTTATTTATAAATATTAGTTGTCTATTTTTTGAGACTTTGGAAAAAAAAGTAAGAAGTTAACTGATGACTTCATACTGAACCTCAGAGTTAAAGCATTCTATAAAAGACATACTCTTATTTAACAATGTGAACGTTACTTTCTTGGCATTATTATTATTAATATTGCTTAATATTTTGATGCAGTAATTGTTTGTTTTCTTTTCTGAATGTATTTATCTTTGTTCATTCTTTATGTGGTTTTTGTTTCTAGTCCTTATCTTAAACATTGTTCTTGTTACTAAATTTTAAGCCTTTTAAATTCTGTGAAGGCAAAAAGTGGAAACCTAATTAACACATGTATATGTAAATATAAAAAAAATAAAAATAAATTTGATGATCACTACGTTTGACTGTATGGATTAGGAAAAGGGAAGGAAAAAACAGAAGTGAGGGTATTACCAGTGCAATAATGTGAAAATGATTCCCAAGCCTGGATAATATAAGTTTTCAGACTAAAGAGCTCACACAGAGTCCAGAAAAGTAAATTTTAAAAGACCCAGAACAAGACAAATTACTGTGAAATTGCAGAGCAGCAGGGATAGAGAGAAAATCCTAAAAGCTTCTGAAGACAAAGATTAAAAAAAAAAATAGGTCATCAACAAAGAAGCAAAAAAGGAATCGCATCTTTTAAATAGCAACCATAGGATCCAGATTTATGAGGTCACTACAGATTTAGTGCTTCCAGCAGCTACGGTGACTTCTCATTGGAATAGCCTCTTTAAGAATAGGGGCAACTAAAGCAAACATATGCAAGGCATACAAGAAGTAGATTGATTTCTAATGCCATCATTGAACCCCCAAATCTGCAATGCTCAGTGCTAGACCCCTCTTTGTGCATGTCAAATATATGTGATAATAATTACCTTTTTGTTTTTTGTTTTAGATTGGTTTCATTAGAATTCTGTCAGTTTGAATTGAAAATATTCTGACAAATAGAGTAGATAATTGTGCTATTAAACACACACAAATACACACACATATACACACATATGTGTTTGGATATGCAAATTTAGAGTATTTAGTCATGTACATTATCCATAGACTAGAAATGGGAGGATTCTGGGAAATATCGAGCATTTCATGTCAGATTTATATGCTAAGATAGAGCTCCAGACGTTTCAATGGTTCCTGTGAACAGATCCAGAAAAGGAGCTGGGAATTGGTAAGATAAGTATGAAAACAGTACGTGTTAAGACAGAATCCCTAGACTTGGAGTCTTAAATGAGGGTTTGTAAGTAAGGGACTTATTAAGAGAATTTTTTTCAGGGGATAAATAAAAGAGGAGTCAAAAACAAATAGAACAATGGAGAGCAAGCCAAGCAAGGGTGTGGTCTCGGGCGAGGATCTCAGGATGACAGCCACTTCTCACGTCTAAGTATGGCACAGAGTGGTCGGTACCTCTGCCAAGAAATCCAGAGCTTTCTTATTCCCATGTTTGTCAGTCCTTCCTCTGGGAGGGCAAATTCACAGGCATTCCTAGCCTTCTAGGGTGTGTGCAAAGTACGGTCTGGGAGAGGTGACTTCTGGCTCTTGTGTTTTGATTATAAACACATTATAATCAAAAAGGGAAGAGAAATTAGAGACCATTTGTGTAAGATGCCTGATATCACTGTACATTGAATAATTGACAACCTTGGTCTTTTAGGTTACAAGCAAATAAACAGCCTAGTCTTCTAAATCAGAAGCAAATGAACACAGTAAACAATATTAGACACTTAGATCAGAAGATTCAGAAACTGAGAAACTGAGAAGTTTGAGAGAATGCCTACCTTCTTTCTGGTCATCCCTACCCATAACCTGAAGAGGAAATTTCCTGACCATTAATGTTTTCCCCCCTCTCCTATCACCCACAATATTGCAAGTTTAAAATTCCGGCGTCTCGCTGGCAAGTGGTCATTCCTCTTAAACTCTCTGTTATTTTCCACACTGATGCCTTCCTAACCCCTCCCATGAGCCCGTGCTGCAGGAATTCTCAAATCCAGTTTGATCAAAACTGAACTCCACCTGCTCATACAAATAATAGATAGCTTCTTATTAGGGCTTCAATCTTGGTGCTTTGAACCAGTAAACTCCAAGTCATCCTAGTAGGAAATGGTAGCATAATCCTTGAATTTGTTCTAATTATCTCTTTCCTAAATCTGGTCTTCCCTTTTTCAGTCTTACTTCATTTCAGTTGTCTCCATGTCTGGAAGTGACCTTTTCCTTTCTCTCTTTTGTCTTTTGAAAGTGTACATCTGATCATATCACCCCCCTAATTAAAAAGTGTTCACTGCCTCCCTGCTGATTCAAAACTCGAACTCAATCTACCAGGATCCCGCTAAACTGTCACATCCCAATTTTTAGTGCATTTGTCTTTCCTCTTATGTTGTGGCATCCTGAACAATTTTCAGTTAATGGATGGCATGAGGCTCTGATTTCTTCGAGACTGTGTATATGATATACCTCCATCAGGAAGTAATAGTTCGTCTGTTCTCCCTCTTTGTTCTACACAGACCAACTTTTCTATGCAGTCCAAACTCATTTAATTAATTCTTCCTCTCGGAATGTTCCTCTAATAATTAAAATTTGAGTAGTTTTGTCTCCTGTGGGTTATGTTAAGCCCTTTTCTCTCTGATTATGCTCTTAGATGTATATTGTATTTTACTCTATACTTTTCAGTCTTTGCGATCATGTTCTGAAATCTTGACAGCAGACAAAGTTAAGTTCCTGATTCTTCACTGAGTCTTGGTAAGCAATTGTCTTAATTATTTTTGCACTGCTGTAAAACAATACCTGAGACTAGGTGATTTATAAAGAAAAGGGGTTTATTTGTCTTCTGGTTCTTCAGGTAGTACAAGAAGCACGGCATCTACTTCTATCTGCGGTTGGTGAAGGCTTCGGGAAGCTTGCAATCAAAGCAGGAGGCAAGGAAGGAGCAAGTGTGTCCCTTGGCAGGACACAGAGCAAGGACAGAGAGGAGACGGCACCAAGCATTTTAAACAACCAGCTCTCCTGTGAACACGTAAGATGAGAACTCACGCATCATTCCAAGAGGGAACCAGTCCAATCATAAGGGGATTGTCTCCGCGATTTCTCATCTCTCACTGCCCCCCCTCCCTCCAACACTGGGGAATGTGGATGTCAACATGAGATTTGTATGGGACAAGTTTTCAAATTACATTACTAATATGGTGTCTGACACAGAATAACTGCTCAGTGAGGTTTTGAATGAATTGGAATGAATATATGTATATATACACACACGTATATGTGTATATATATATATAAACATTTTTCTATTTTTACTTGTCTAAAAATATGAGTGCAGGATCTTATTCTCTCTCTCTTTTTTTTTCTTTGTCTTTTTCTTTGACCTTCACCAGCAATAGCTCCTGGGCAATTTAGTGTCACTGAATAGTCTTAAATTTAATTCTGTCATATCAGCCTCTGCTTAGAGTAAAACAAAATTATATAAAAAAAGATCATCAGGGTTCTTAATATTTTTGAACACTTTTTAGATAGTTCACAGCTTGACAGGCATTTGTCATAATCAACAGCAGACAGTTTTGTGCTCATAATTACTTTAAAACACATCAAATAATCTAATTGTCCAGAGATGTGAGGAAATGCAAGTGACAACAACAAAGTGCTTGTATTACATTTTAAGTGTTTACAAAGCTGCAAAAACTGTTGATGGATGAGGCTTTTTCATGATTTCTCTATCTCTATACACACAAATTTTCTCAATGTCAAGCCAAGAGATATATGCAGGTATCTGAAAGGGAGGATCTTTTTTCTCTTTTAGCAATAAGGCAATGAGCTATCAATGGTGATCCTTTAATTCTTCTTACTGACTTCATCTTCCCCAAGCATACCCCCCACACAGGCATGCACAAACACACACACAAACATACACATGCCACACTTCTCCTCTAGATAATGTCATGCTGCCAGGGAAGACAGGATCGCCTTTCAGCTAAAGATAATATACTACTATAAAGGATTCAGGTAAAAAATCAAAGACTTCTGAAATTTCTCTGTGACTTAGATATATTTATATCCTCTGTACCTTAGTAGAGAAAAAAAAAATACTACAAAGAGTACTGCTGAGCTTACTTCCTCAGCAATTTAAACACAAAATATTGCAGACTGTTTTATTTTGCCTAAATTTCCTTTTCATGGAGCTGTGAGAAAAGTCTGTTACTAATCACCAGACTTTGCCACACCCCCACCAAAAAGAGTGGTGACCTGAATCACAAGGAAAATAGTTTAACACAGATTCTACTCACTAATCCTTCTAAAAAACAAAGATGTTCCACGTGTGTTTTCCTAGTTTTATTCTAGACTCTCAAATCTACTGCTGAGACAAGCTTGTATGTCAATGTTGTATATGCTTTAATTTCTTACTTTAGAATTTCAACTATTATCCTAGTCATTTGAAACCTATTTTTCTCCTATACAGAGGCCCCCTATGAGAATAGTTTCAGAAGGTTTAGGAAATGTAGGAGAGTCCAAACATAACTATTCTCTCTTCTGATGTACTAATACTTGCCACCACTTTTGATTCAAACTTGGTCCAGTTTAGGGAAGGGACATGGGACATTCCTCTTGCTTGTTTCTTTTTCTTCCTTAGAGATGTCTTCTCTGTACATTTATGTTTTTCCTGTTTTTTTTCTTTGTGCCATGATGAGCTCCAGAGAGAGAATAAATTAATATACGTTCCTCTATCTCTGCACATCTTATATAACAAGACTCCAAGGTGACCTCAGAGGGGTTTGTTCCATATTCTGTACCTTTCTTTTCCCTCCCAGGAAACACATAGCTCAGGGATAAGTTGCCATCACTTGTTTTATTTTTTAGGAGAAGAGAGAGAGATATTGGATCCAAGGAGCATAGACAGATTGTTTTATTAATAATAACAATTAAATTGTGAAATAAAAATAAAAACAGTCTATTCCCATATGGATACGTGTTTAGAAGACAGCATAAACTCTTATTTTTTTTGCTTCTCCTCTGAGAATACAGTACTAATAGTTTCAATATATCCAAATTGGTTAAAATATAATACTCAATTATTCTCATAGCTCATGCTAAAGTCATGGATTTCTATTATGTAGTTTCTTTGTCATTTCTTAGTATTCAATAGTAAAGGATCTGATTTATAACTGCCTTCAAAAGCTTTTCCTGATGAAGATCAAAGTTGGCCTCGTAGACCCACAGCCAAGTACTAAGATTCTTGATATTTTAACTTATTCAAGAATTTTGTTTGTCTTAGAATTCAAAGTGCCAGAATCCATACCAAAGAATGCTAGCTAGAAATCATTTTGGGGTGTACTCTAGGAGAAAGAAGACAGAGGTCTGAAGTCCATATGGAGAAATGAAAGGAAAAACTCTCTCTAGAACTGATGTTTGATTTAATTGGTAATATTTCAACAGAAAGAGAAATGGTGCTATAAGTTACCTTCTATCAATGAAAAATAAACATTTTATTTCTACAATGCTTCATAACATAAATGTAAAAAAACTCATCTATCCTCATTATATTTGGTCAAAGTTTCTGACTTTTTTAGAGGCTGAAAAACATTTATTCAGAAAGCGTATAATTTCTAATACTATTTAACATTTTATATTTTTGTCTTATTTAATATAAAATTAATTCTTATGGTTATTAAATAACACATGCACTTCAAATTTAAGCAGAATTTTCAAAAGTTATAGCCATCAATTAAAACTATTGAGAAAAGTAAACATCTTTAACCAAAAGAATAAGTATCAGCACAATATGAGCCCAGAAAAAATGCTTTATACTTTTATAAATCTTTTCAAAAGGTTTTCACATATCTCTTCTGCCTATTTCAGAGTTATACTAATGAAAGATAAGACATCTAAGTGGTGTTTTGTGAATATTTTATAGCATGACAATCAAATGTCTGATGTGATTAGCCCTGGTTTACTAAAAGTCACACAATTCACTGTCAACTAAATTCAGACAGTAATTCAGGTGCACCGATATCTTATACACTGTATTTTCTACAAAAATCATAAAAATGCTATGGGACATGTGCTAAAAACACAGATCCTGAAGATTTGCTCTTTATATACTGATTCGGTAAGTAGAAAAAATTGTCCAGTTGCATTGTACTTCAATATCTCAGAAAATTAACCCAAAATAGAGAACTCTTATAAATATTTTTATTTATGTTCAAATAAATATAAGTAATCTTATTAAGCTAAAACGGTAAAACTTTTATAAGTACAAAAGTAATCTTATAATCTATATATATCTTATGTAAGTAATCTTATTAAGCTAAAGTCGTAACACTTTTGTTAGGCTCTAAGACAATTCCAGCAGAAATTTTCGGAAGTACTGAGAGAAGCATTGCACCCAAATCCAGAAGCGTTCATGCTTAGATCTAATCCCATTTCAATATTTCAAACAAGGACAAGGACACCAGTCCAGAAAGGAAAAAAAAAAAATTGAAGCAAGTATTTTTCAAAGCAGTAATGAAACAGGAAATTTTTGTTATCAAAAATTGAAGCAAGACCCCATATAAAGTGCAGATTAGTTATTTTAGAGTATAATAATAAAATATGCCATTGTGAATTACAAATACATTAAATATAAAACATACATTTAAGTAACATAAATCTCTTGGAAAACGATTTCATTAGAACTAATCTTGTAGGATTTCTAAAGAAACTGGATGTTATAAAATACTTGTAACTGAATAATATTGGCACGAATAAAACTATTTAAATAGACCGACCTTACTGACACCATGTATATTCTCTGGTTCTTTCTTTAGATAGTTATCTATTTGCACACGGGCCTTAGGAAAGAAATTAGTGGCAAAAATGAGAAAATAGGAATAAGTCTATAAACTATTCTGGTAGTGGATTGCATACTAACATGAATAAGCATCCATTTCAATGTGGTCCAACAGAAAAAGATTTTAAGATTTTATGTTACATTTCATGTCATAAACTGTGTTTTGAAACATCCTTGTTTTCTTTGGCTATTGTATTATTGACATAAGGTCTAACTGGGTAGCTTCATTTTCTTCTAGTGCAAGGGGAACATTTACCAAGGTTAAAAAAAGAAGAATATAAGACAATACTGATCAGTAAATGGTAGAGGCAAATGACAGAGATTTTCCAATACTGTT
Source organism: Arctocebus calabarensis (assembly GCA_963573935.1). Lineage (NCBI taxonomy): Eukaryota > Metazoa > Chordata > Mammalia > Primates > Lorisidae > Arctocebus > Arctocebus calabarensis. The sequence continues at coordinate 19,733 of CAUYON010162284.1, read as the reverse complement.
ACTCATTTCATCTTTTTCTCAATGTGTCTAAAATCACATAGCCAAAAAAAAAGTGAAATATAAGAAATGTAAAGGCAATAACCCTTAGTAAAAATAAACTATCACTTACATTTCTACTAGGGTTTAAAGTGGTACCTTCTGAAACATGTCTGATGTGATTTTGGCTTGTCAGTCAGAGGTTCATGATAATGAAAGGAAGTTTCTCTTGACACTCTTTCAAGTTAAAGATTATTTTTTCTGGTGAAAACAGATTGGATAGAACTAAATATTAATAACAAAATAAAAATAAATATTTGTGCCTTAAATTTCCCATGTGAAATACAGAATTAAAATATAATGGAGTTATCTAATACATATAACTATATTCAACAAGAAAAATCATCTGAATTACTAAGCAATAATCAAATCTCATTTGTTTTGTTTTTTACACTGTATCCTTTACAGCACATTCTGTAAGAATGAGTGCTATGCAAACATAGGATACAGGAAACCAAATACCACTTTTAATCTGAGATACTGTTCAATAAGCTTGTTACACTCTCCATAGCCCTGCTTCCTCTTCTGAAAAATAAGGGATGAGCATTGGAGAAAAAAATTTAGATGTAATAATACAGCAGAGTCATGTCAAGTCCTGAAGACATTTTCTGTACTTTTTTCTCTCAAAAGGTTTCAAAAGGACAGAGGGAACTTTATTCCAGCACGAGAGATCACATAAAGCACAGATGCTACTCTTAGCTGAGAACACCCTATATCAGCTAGTGTGCAGCGGACTAGCCAGCTGGTCGCAGGCATAGAAATGAAGTCAGCATGATGCTCCAAGCTCAGCCCAGATCAGCATCACCACCCAGATGAGCACAGACTCAGGAGTGAAAATAAAGGGTTATGGTTTCAAGTCACTGAAATTGTAAGCCACGGGGTTATTTGTTACCCAGCACTCTTCTGTCAGTAGATAAATTATCCTTCTTTAATATGTGTATTATTATCCTCTCTTTACTTTCACCGACTAGATAACTGGAATTCAGAGCAGTCAGCTAATTTGGTAAAGATCAACAAGTAGAAAAATTATGATCCTAATCCTTACATTTTCCACTTAAAGAGCCACACAGCTACATTTCTATGGGGCTTATATTCACGCCTACCAGTCAAATTATTGTAAGGGAAAAATGTCCTTCAAAAACTTTGAAAAAACCTATAAATTAACACTATTTATATTTCAAGATGGTAATATACGTGTTACATATAATATATAAACATATATAATATACATGAGGTGCTTCTTACAATCTGAGGAGTATTGTTTAATGCATGCTTTCATTTCCAAAGAGTTTGTGTGTATAAGCCACACACACACACACACACATATAAACACAGGCTGTTTATAAAGTTCATGTGCAATTTAAAGTAGACAACTATTTTAAATAGATAGACCTTACTGATATCCTGTATATTGTTTGGTTCTTTCTTTTGATGATTATCTATTTGCATATGGGCCTTAGGAAAGAAACTAGTGGCAAAAATGAGAAAATAGGAATAATATGTTTATAAACTTTTCTGATAGTGGATTGCATAGTACCATGAATAAGAATCCTTTCAAAGTGCTCCAACAGAAAAAGATTTTAAGTTTTCTAATATCTATGTATTTGTAAGAATTCATTGTAAAAATTGTTTATACATGTGTGTTCTAGTGTGTGTATTAAAATGTAAGATAATACAAATTTTAGATCAGAAAACTGGACTGGTAATTAAAGGATTTCTTCAAGGAGACCAGTGTTCTGTGTCCGTGCTACACAGAGTGCATGTGTCAGATTCCTGTTATCTTTGAGGAGCACTCCCTACCACTGTTGAAATTAGCCATTAGATTTTTATATGTCATACTGCAATATGTTCAAATATGAGACTCCAGACATCATTCTACCTATTCCTGGGGGTCCACTTTGACTTCTTTGTGGTAGATTAGAGATATTTTCTCCTGGAGTCTAGTCTATGATATTTTTTCCTGGAGTCTAGTTGAATAAAAAGATGTATGATCACCTGAATATAATAGAGGCTTTGGTTGTTGTCTAAGACTATAAAGATAAGATTTTTTTTTTAATATAAGGAAGAAAAGAATTTGAGAAGATAGTAAAATATATTAAAACAAAACCCCTAAAATGGATATGTGTTCATTCAAAAACATTTATAACATATACTTTCTCTTATCTAAGGTGACTCTATAGCTATCAAATAACAGAACTCAAGTAACCTAAACTATGGGGAGGAAATACTATAATATGAATAACTTGATAATTTTGAATTTCCCAAATCCATTTTTAAAAGTGAATATATTTTTTTAAAATTATCAAGATATTGCATAAATTTTTTTTTCTATCATGATAATAAAATCAGATTAAGGGTTAGGAAATGATATCTATTCTCCTTTATCATCACATATTTATTTTATTATGATAACATTAACAAAATGTACATGCACATATGCATACACTGTATACCAAGGTTGTTGTCAGAATAGAATAAGATGATGTCAATGAGTGGGAGTTGTTAAGGACATATATTATTCACTATGTCCTCATGTTTTCAGAATCTGTATTGAAAAGTACCGGACATGGCTCAGAATTATTTTTTAAAAAATGAAATTGGAAAATATCTTTCTTATTTAAATTGTTATTTTATCCTAAAATTTCTATGAAGAAATTTCTTTCTAATAGGAAAATCCTCAGTGAGTAAGAAAGACTTTTACTTGTTTCTTGTGTCTTGTCAGAAACAAATTCTTCTTTCTGTTGTTCTCATCTGGAAAAGTAGTGGCAAAAATAAAATTTCTTCCCTCCCAGAGTAAATCCACAGATGGAAATCATTCATGGTTTTCTAGAAATCTGATCCCTATTAATTGTGGAAGTGGGCAGAGTGTTTATCTGAGGCCAATGCATAGTGATTTTTTTTTATTCATAACATTCAGAGGAATCAAAAATAACTCCTTAAGTTCTTATTTCTCTTCTTGCATTAGTGACACCCCCATCATCAGTAACATGGTATTAGTGTACGGAGTTTCCATTGTGGGCAAATGCATGATTCATTTGTATATTTAAAGAACTTTCAAAATAAAAATATCCTAGATGGTCTGTGGAAAACACTGACTGATATATATATGTATGTAATTATTATTAATGCAGTGTGTCAGTAGGGATATTTTGAAAAAGAATATAAAGAACAATGGAAGGGAATAAATCTTAATTTTTGACCTCTTGTTTGAATATTATATTTCTATTTGATGGTGACAATTAAGTTTCAGTGGCTCCTTTTTCAACTGGGTAGGAAGCATTCCTGAGATGTAAAAGAATCCCACTGTAAAGGATACTTTATTCTGTACAAAAGCAGAACTCAAGTCTTCTTAAATCAGTCACTTAACTATTAACCTTGTTCTTTCCCCGAATTTTCCTGGTTTAATCAGAAATACATTGTGAGTTTCATCAGACATGAGAGGTTGGACAATTAAACAGTGTGGAAATCCATCTTAGAAAACGTGCTACATACTTCAATGCTGAATATGGCTGTGCTCACCTTTGAAGTACCCCCTTGAGAAGCTGTGCGCCAATGCAAGGACCTAACCCATCCTTCAAAAGCAATTTTGGAACTCGTTTTCTGGAATGCCCATCAGAGGTGTCATCAGACAAAAGTATGACAATTAAATTCATGAACACATCGTAGAAAAGGCATGAAGAGGATGCTGGAATTGGTGCATAACTTCTTAAGGGCAGTACTTGGAAGATGACCGGAGTGATATTCAACCGTGAGGTATGTAGCACTCATTCCTCACTTCTAGGAGGAGTTAGCAAATCTAATTGTCCAGCTCATATAGTTATAAGATATCCAAGCTCATATAAGGCTAATATAAATTTGCACAACAATAATAATGGAATTACTTCTCAAGTACCCACTAGTATCTGGACAATTAGAACTCAAAAAGGAAGACTTAGAGAAAATAATCACTAAAGTCTGAACAAAAGTGCCTCAGATAGGGGTAAGGTAAAGGAAAAAAGAGGTGGCATTCCTGGAATGCCATTTAGTTTAATCAAATGTTATTATGTTTTGGTAGGACTCATCATTTATTCAATTTCATTGGCATCTAAACTTTGAGTTATTTGTAACATTTTGTCACATTTTAAAGACTTCTTTGTATATTTGTATTTGACAATCTTGCTCATCTAAAATATGACAGAAATGATGGCCTTTGCTTCTTGTGTCCCCTAGCTCACACTCCTGTTAGCGGAGCACCTAGCCTGCACCACCAAGTACCGGCGATCAGGAAATGTGAACAAATCAGATTAGGTCTAGAATTCAAGGAGGATAAAATAAAGACTAGCTGTGGAATCTACTCTGCCTGCCTGCTTAGCCATTGTACATTACCATGTTTCTTTATCACCCTTTTCCTAAAATTTCACTCTTAGCATTACATTTTCTATAAAGATTGTTTTCATCCTTTTAGCCAGAAAGTACTGGCTCCTGCCCCTGAGGAATGAAATCGAATTCACTGCTACGTTCCTTTCTGCTCTATCTGTTACAATTATTCATTTACTGGAAGGTCTTTGCACTGGAGCTCCTGCCAGCTTAGGTTTCTAGTCTCCCGGAGTGAGTGCACAGTACTGGTGCCTTCCTCGGAGGCATGCTTCATGTAGATCTTCTCATCTCTTATCTCACGTTTGTATGCAACACTACTCTGTGGTCCCTCTTCCTCATCACTCTTTGCATTGCATCATAATATCAACCACGTTGTTTTAATCACTATTTTGCATTTTTCATCTAATATAGCATCTTACTTGTAAAAGAAGCTCAATAAATACAGTATTTGGTGAATGGGTGAGCTTAGGATCAGAATGACGATATTGTACAAAACCGGAGGGAGAGAGAAATAATTCCTGACCAAATTGAAAACAAAACATGTTGAGATGTGTGTGTGGATGTATCCATCTACTTTACCCAAGTGTTTTTCAAGTAGATATCTAATTCCTTTCCAAATCTTTTGCTAAGGGATTCTTTTTTATTATTAATGATTGGAATTCCTTAAAATCAAAGCATCTCCCAAACTTTGTCAAAATAAGTTCAGGGAACAAATAATGGAGAAGGAGAGACAGAGAAAGAGAATGCTTTTGGAATAATAAGTGTAGGAGTGTCATTCTACCTCACTGGCCATAAGAATTGAGAGTGAGTGGCTGCCTTTCTGGCAGATGCTAACCCTTCAGAGACAACTGTGCTGTACAGCCGCAAGGAGACTAAACTCTAGCAACTGGTCTTTTCAGCTTCCAAAGACCTCCAGGTAAATTCTGACCTAGTAAGTATTTAGATTTGAGGGACTCGTGATGGGAACACTAAGAGGATATGGCCATCTTGCTCTTATTTCCGCCTCTGAGATTCTGTAGGAGCCCTGCCACATGCAGACAAACGTGAGCCCTGACGTCTTTTCAGGTCAGGTGCATCGTCCAGCTTCCAAAACGATGCCACCAGTTAGCTGAGACACATGAGTCCTAAGAATTTATAGCTAAGGTCAGGTGTGGTGGCTCATGCCTGTCATCCTAGCATCAGGGAGGCTGAGGTGGGTGGATTGCTTGAGCTCAGGAGTTTGTGATCAGCCTGAGAAAGACCTTAAAAGACCTCATCTTTTAAGAAAAAAAAAGAAACAAAATACAGCCAGGCATTGTGGCTGGCACCTGTGGTCCCAGCTACTTATGAGTCTGAGACGAGAGAATTGCCTAAGCTCAAGAATTTGATGTTGCTATGAGCTATGACGCCAAAGCACTCTATTGAGAGTGACAAAAGAGACTCTGTTACCAAACAAAAAAATTAAAATAAAATAGAAATAAAAAATTTATAAGCAGTGACTCGTCATATTAGTTTCATAGTTTCAATCAATTTTAAAGCTTTTTTACCTTGGAAGCCACAATGCTTGTCATGTGTTTTCTTTCATAATATTTATTTTGAATATTATCTCTATTAGCATCTACTATGATATATGTATTCTTATAGTAAGCTTAAACTTAGAACTGTGTCTTCCTTTGACCACTGGTTTGTGTTATAACTACTTTCATTGAACTTCTAAGGGGAATTACAAAGATGTTTTGTTTGCCTAATGGATATCAGTCTCTCACTGTGCGTGTGTAGGGGAGACCTATGTGAAGTATGCAATCTGAAAAATCACTATGAAAATAAACTAGAAAAATCACTCCCTCTGTTCAATTTTCTTGTGTATTGATGATTTATTTGAGTTTATAAAATTCTCATATGTGTATGCTATTCAATACATACATTAGTTAAAGCTTCTCTGTTAAGCCCTGGACAGCTTCTCTCCTGGACAGTCTTATTTTGCCCTTCAGAATCTCCTCTTCTAAGTCTGTGACCCTGAAGTTCTTACTCTACATGCTTCTTTATGAATCATCTGGGAAATTTTCCAAGAGTATTGAAGCACAGCCAGGAAGCTCAGGAAATGTTGAAGAGAGCTCGAGAAAGACTGCAGGGAGGGTCAGAAGAATGTCAGACAAGGTCGGGAAACATCAAACCCAGGAAGACTCTACACCATACCCCGAGGTCAATACGATGACACAGCCAGAGCTTCAAAAACATCAAGGTTAGAAAAGCTGCTTTGCATCACCCCTCCTATCCCTCTTCATTATTCTGACTTCCCTAACATTTGCCAGTAAGGAGATAAATAGTACAGTAATAAAAATATGTTAGGGACAATGTCATGGTCAGAAAACAATGCCTGCTTAATCATATTTACAGTAGCTATTGATCATTGAATAAATATTATTGCATGGTAATTAATATGTGTACTAGTCATTCATTATTTTCCCATGTTATGCATTGTATTAATTATTTCATGTCCCTAAACTCATCTCTGTCCACAGCATAACTGTGTTATTATCTCTTTTTGCTGGCACAAAATATGAGATTCAAATAATTTGCATTAATTTACTGAGGTCACTCAGACAATAAGCGAAATCAGAACCTGGTACATTTGGCCACAAAGTTTCTTTAATAGTGTATGGCCAGTGCTACCTTTGTAACTTTCTAATTTGTGAATGCATACAGGCATTAAATTAAATATAGGTATAAACTAAATTTCAGAACAAAAATATTATTCAGATTATATTGGCATATTGAAAGTTTAAAAACACCCAATATTATTTATTCAATTTAAATAATCACGTAGAAATCCTTTATGTTCTCTACATAGTAATCTAGTTTGTTTTTTAGATATGCTAGAATAAAAAAATCCTTCTTCAGGGTGGTGCCTGTGGCTCAAGGAGTAGGGCGCTGGCCCCCTATACTGGAGGTGGTGGGTTCAAACCTGGCCCCAGCCAAAAACTGCCAAAAAAAAAATTTCTTCAAAATATCTTATGTTGTACTTAAAAAAAATCATGTTAACATTTAAAATATGATTTTTATAATCATTCTTCTAAAATATTTCAAGTGGTATCATCAACAACTAATAAATAAGACCATGACATTCATATGATGGAAAAAGTCGTCCCCTCCAATTACAATGGCTATCTGGAAAGTGTCCAGACATACAATATGAAACAGAGATGTGCGTGGCTGGGTACCTTCTGGACAGTTTTTGTCAACTCTGGAGAGGCATGGTCTATGGAAATGAACAATTCTATGCTGTTAAAATTACATAGAGCTGTAACTTTAAGCTATGAGATTTCTAAATTTTAAAAATACTTGTATTTTGATTTTGAGCAGATATATTGCTGAACTAGAATGGAATTATATTTATATTAGTTTCACTTGGATGAGGGTCAGTGCAAAATTTTAAATCTCAAAATCATTACATACTATTTTTACATAAGTGTATCTTTTCTTAAAATTTTACGTGTTGAAATAGTATAAATATGTCTATCAATACAATTGAATTCCTGTAAATGATATTTTATTTCTATTTAGTTTAAAGATATTCAATGTGTACTATACTATATATATACATTTGTAGACCAAAGGTGTAAATCTTTGTAGTCTTTGCCCCTAAAAAGCTTTTATCCTAGTTAAAGACAAGTGCTAAGCACTAGTTTTACTGCAATGCCTTATGAGATCATGTAGAGCGTACGAGTGGTGATACCACATGCTAGAGGGTAGGAATTTAATTCCGTGAATTTGAATCCCTCACCAGCTGCCTTTTACAATAAACTGGTAACACACCTCTTGCCCTCTTTAAACATTCTACACACTATTGGCCACACTGATACTTTTGTTTATATAATATAAGAGGTTTTTTCATTAGACCAGATTGATACAATTATTTAATCTGTTCATGGAAGTAATAGATAATAGATTTTTGTACATTGAGAGAGAAACTGTATCCATTGTAACCAGCACTTAAACCCCTGTTCCTAACCCGGTGCCTGTTGAAGCCAACGTTGGGGAGGTATTTTCTGACTCAGTAAAGGGAGGAAGGAATTGCTAGGTTACTGTCAAGCAAGTAACCTCACACATGAAAAAGTATTGTGGAAAGCGCTTTGATCACTGAACATTCTGAGATAAGCATACTTTAAAAGATCAACTCCCGAATACTGATATGGCTATAGAACTATTATACTAATGTATAAAAAATATAATGGGAAAATTCACTCAACATGTGTATGTATACTAAACAACAAATGGTCAGAAACACAATTTTAAATTCTGTAGAACTATGGAGGATTTTACTTACAAATTATGCTTAAAAATACTCTAAATGTCTCAGAGGGCTGAAGAAAAATGGTACTCTCTGTACACATTTAAGCTCATCATTTGACAATATGCAGATCCTAAAATATAACTTAAGAAGGGCATGAGACATTTCTGGAGATGGAGGAGAAAAAGAAACCCAGATTTTCTTCTTCATTTTATTCTTAAAATCTAAATCAGTAGAGTGTTCTGGATTATTGGTAGGAATTGCAAGGTTTTCTTTGCTCCAGGTACCCTGGTCCTCTTTCAACCTCCTGTGTCCGTTGTTTTCCCCTCCTTCTGAAACCTTGTGAGTCGCAGAAATGGACTGACTATATATCCCAAAATTTATATGTTGAAACATTAATCCTCAAGGCATTAGGAAGTGGGGCCCTTTGGAGGTAATTGGGTCATGAAAATGGAGATGAGTGCCTTTACAAAAGAGACCCAGAATTAGCCCTTATAATAACTCCACCATGCTGGCACTCTGATCTCCATCTTCTAGCCTCGGAAGCCTGAGAAATAAATTTCTTGTGTCTATAAGCTACTCAGTCCATGACACTTTGTTACAGAGGCCAAAGTGGACTAAGGCAGAAGAAAAAACCATCCCTTAATCCCTTCACTAACTGAACTGTACTCTTCTTCCAAATTTGTACAGTGTCACCACTTAAGAAAAAGTTTCCTGATCCAAATCAACTCTCCATAACTTAAATGCTCATAACACTGTAAAATATTCATAGCAGGTCTCAGTTTCTGAATATACGATTTCAGACAATTAAGTTCTCAAACTCATCCTCGAAAAAGTGCTGCATAGCTCACTGCTGAGCACCACTCTGATCTTGGAAGTACTACCCATACGAAGTACATCTTGGAAGTACTACTCATAGGGAGCAATGCACCAGTGTCAGCGCCACATCCACCCTTCAAAGCAGTTTTCCAAGGATGAAGGTGCAAATTTAATTGTCAGACCTTATACAAACAAAAGAAAGTAGAGGTGACGGGAGAGGCCCACTTTAGTGGGAAAGAGTATTTCCTCCTAGAAATTGTTTAAAATAGCCTCTACATATTAAAAAAGCAGAACAAGGTTTTATTAGTTTGTTTCTAACTTCTCTACACTCAGTGATCTTCCTCTTCTCCTTTCTTGACATTGTAAGTTGGGATTTCAATCCAAGGTCACTGAGATCATCACATCGTTTTCTTCAGTGATGTTACATCGTCTCTCTTGGAACCAGGATGCTGTGTTCAAATTCATTTAAAATATGAATGTTATATATCCTCTTTCTGCTTCATAATCTATAACAGGACGATAGTAACAAAATCTATTTCAAAGATTGTGGTTAGGTTTAAATAGTTTAATAACTACAAAAATTATGTAGAATAGCATCTGTCATAGAGATACATTCTATAAGTTGGTACTCCATAAAGAGCTCAGAAATCATCATCAACTCATCTCCAGGTAGATTATGTGGGGTTGGAAGAATAATTTGCTAACCTATAGGAAGTGATTGATAAAATGAACTTGTAAGGCATGTTTAATAATATATCTTCTAAACATAATTTTTCAAATGAGCTGAAAAGTTTTAATGTATTGACTATTGTGTTCACATTTCAGGAAAAAAAAAACCTTACAAGGCCATGTAACTGCATCAAGCCTAATTTGTGGAGCCACACCGCCACCCAAGGTCAAATTCTGACTCTGTTACCTCTATGTCTGTGATTTGGGGCAACATAATTTGATGATGCCTCCATTATGTCCTCTGTAAGGTGGACAAATAATAATGTAACAACCTCATAGCATTGCTGAGTGCTAAATATGTTTATTGCCTAAAATAGGCTTCATATGCTGACTTTCACTTAAGTGTCCAATAATTATTAGATTTTTTATCAAAATATCCAGAAGTGGTCTTTAAAAAATCTGAATTATTTTAAAACTAAAGAAATTATTTTCTTTTACTATAGCTTTTTAATGCCTCAAATGCCTAAAATAACAATGACAAAGTAAACAGGCATTTGCTTTTAGGGACAAAGTCGTCCACCAAGTAGCAATTGTATAGACACTCACTAGTCACTAACTAGTTAAGCCACAAGAATAGATTTAAAAATTTTTCTTCTTGAAATACCTAATTTTAAACTGGAATGTTTGTGAAGACTTTTGTTTTATTTTCTAGTATATGAAAATAACTTTCAAAAGCTAAGTGGTATGCTTTATTTGTTTCCTGTCATGTATTTTAAATGGCTTTTAAATGTCTGTAGCTGTTACTCAAGAATAATGAGGTATATTATTCTCTCAATGCACATGTAAATCTCCAATTAACACTAATGGGATTTATGGCAGTGAAACCAAAGGAAAATCTACTTCACTGTCTCAAAATAAAGAATCTTTATTTTCTGATACCTGCTTTTTTACCATAAAAGTGCAATCAAGCATAAATAAACAAATTAGTATTGAACATCAGTCTGATACTTCCATTCATGTTGACATTCAGTATCTATAAAAGACAAATATGTTTTAAAGCAGATATGTGGCTTTAGATATCAGTTAAGAATTTGCATAGACCTGTCTTCTCTGCAATTAATTTTAAAATTATAAAGCTAAGCATAAGTTGCCATAGCAGTGCTTGAAAAATAAAGAAATGATGGGTTTTCAAATACACGTGGCAAAATATTTTAAGAACAGTATTTCAAAAGATCTTTTATGCACACTTACATATATAGAAGCCTGTTATCTCTTTGAGACACAATTCTATACCCCTTTTGGAAAGTATTTCTTTCTTAGATTTCTGTAATTTTAGCCTTATTCACATAGTTAATTTTCCTAGAAGATGATTTTTAAATAGAAAAATTTTTAAAATAGATAGGATACTATTAAATAAAAATAATTGTTAAAGAATATATAAAGTATTGTGTAAACATCTGAAAAGATTGTGGGAGCAAAATTAAAATATTTTAATTTTAAACATAGAATGATGAACAGGGACACTGCCCAGAGGTGTTTGTTAGAATTTTAATCTTTATGATAATTCTATAAAGATAGACCATGGACTACATAGTCAAAGGATAAATTCTTGCATAGACAGAACATAAAGAATGCAAGCCCTATTTAGTAGAATTCACTCCAAACATAAAGAGAGAGTATATTTTGGTTGATATCCCCAAAATTTATTTACTACTTATTTAGCAAAATTTTTCTGAATTTCAGAATAAACAAATCTTGCATAAAAATTACTTAGAGCAATTATAGGAATTAAATAACTCATCAAAACGTAGATAAACATATTCCATGAATCAAAAACATTTCTTTGAGACTCTTGTCTGTTAAAATAGAATGACTCTCAAGCTGAGATTGTTACCTAACGTCAATCCATCTGGGATGTAGTCATGACTCAATAAGGGATTATCATTCTATCCCAGGTAAACAAAAATTGACATTTTTAAGCAGCTAAACGATTGAAACAAGAGGTGGGTTTTATTTACATGACTATAAGTGACTGTGGACTTATATGACTATAAGTACCCTGTGGAAAATTTATTGACTTCTTAGTGACCAGGCCTGGAAGAATGCCCAGAATACAGTAGGCACTTGATAAATATTTTTTAATGATTAAATTAATTAACTTTTTATAATTACTACTTGCAACATAAAAAGATGTATTTAATTCTCTCTTGTACCTTGATTTTCAGAGCCAGAACTGAAGATAAAACATCCTACCTGGTTTTATAAAGACTCAAAGTCTGACTGCATATAAAGGTAAAATGAATTAATATAATTTGATATATAATGAGTTTAACGTATGACATGTATAGCATGGTAAATGACATTTGCATGTATATATTTAATGTCATAATATTTTACACACACACAGAGTCTATTTTGGATAGCATATTAAGATTTATTTTAAAAATATTCCTCTACAATATTACTTAGTTATTTCATCCCTATAGTCTCTAACATATCAGATTATGTCAATGAATATGTTGCTAAAAAGTCAGAAAACAAAGAGGACGTAAAATAATGATATATAATTCTGTATTGTTTTGTTTAATTAAAAGTAAAATAGTACTGACAATGTCTTAAAATAAAGTTATATAAATGAAATTATATTTATTAATTCAATCTGCTAGTTATTTATGAAATTAGCATTTTCACTAATTTTATTGATGATATGGTCAGTTTATTATGTGATATTTTGATTAGAAATACTTTAGGAGTGAACTGGAATATTTTTGCTTTCTTATGTGATCATATTCATGATGGTACACCATCAGAACCCATTGGACCCAATTTTGGTCTTTGAATTTCTTTTTTTGAGCAGCTCTAACTCTTTGTAGGACTTGACATTTTATGGCATTAATCTTTTGTAGCTTCCCTCCAAAAACTGAGAGGAAATTTACTCAGTAATTTTAACTGAATAAAACGCCTACATTGCAATTAAAATATAGGTCTATTGCATCATTTTGTGAATGTAGGTTATATAGTGGGCATTAGTTATCTTATATTTCCTGCATGTTGAAACATTTTATCTCATTATTCTAAAAATCATTTCAGTATTATTCATTATTACTCATCTATTATTCCCAACTATGGTTTTAAAAAGTCTAAAAAAAAGAAAGTGATACAGAAAAATTACAGAATCACTTAAAATGGTGATGTGGTAAGAAGTTGGTCACCTTTCAGTTTTCTTAGTAGAGTGCCAAAATTATTGTTTCATCTTTCAAGAATGCCTGATATTTTGCCTTTAGATTTCACGGGACGGAGTCGATAATCTAAGTATTTAACTTTTCCTATTAATAGCAAATAGGGGAAAATAAAGAAGGCAACTAATAAGTATTAAATGAATCAGAAGATACATGTGAAATTACAGTTAGCAGCATTCTTGACATTAGTCATGATCATATAATTCTATAGATTATATAATTAGTGACTAAGGACATAAAGAAAATGTAGCATTCTGTTGAAGTTAACCATTTGAATGGAAGAACTTTATAATGAAATGAACCATTTCCTTTCACCAAAAGACTGTGTGATAATAATCATTCATTTCTGAAGATGTTTATGTAAAAAAATTGCTTGACACAAGAAGGCTCGCTATGTTTAGATTTTTATTAAAATTTCTAATAAAGTTATGTTCTATTTGCCTATATTTTTATTTTTGTAAATTAATCATAAAGCATATACAGACTTCATTACACACACACACACACCTATTTTCTTTTCATAAAAATACCCTTTTGACACATGACAAACAGTGTTTATTTCTACTGGTATACTGAGGGTTAAGTGATCATCATATGGTCCCAAAAAAATGTGCAATATTAGTTCCTGGAGACTAGCTAAAAAACTTTAGGAACTTATTGTGTGCTTCATGACCTTCAGATTCACAAACATCCATATGATCATGCACCTCCAAAGGCTTCAAGAAACTCAGTAAGTTTACCATAAAAATGAATATTTTCCTAAAAATAGGCTACTCTTTCTAAATGAAAAAATAACAATAGATAGGTCACATATCTATTAAAAAAGATATTTTATTATAAGGCTTGTTCTTAAATTTAACATAATTTAATAAAAATGTAAATCTGCTGGTGGGACTCGGTTTTCCCCCAGTACATAGAGCAGTCTTCTACTGAAGGGAGTCTTCCATGGTAGTGGATTTCAGTTGCAAGAAGATCAAACAAAAAGAGGATGGGATAAAGAGAAAGATACCTTAGTGTGCTAAAACTGGCAGGGATTCTGTCCCAGAGGGAACTGGTAGTGATTATCAACTTCACATTTTTCCAAAAATACACATTTTTTTCTTTTTATCTCCAAAAAATTTATATTCACTGGGTCTTCAGAAAAATATGTTAACACTATGGGTTAATTAATTCAGATACAGTGAAATTACATAATAATTATGTGTTTTATCCAGTAGAGATGCATATAATCTGTGTGTAGTAGAGTGATAAGCTGAAAGTTTAGACTAAATCCTCTGTTGATTGTAACAAGTTTTGTAATTAATCTAACAATTTATCCTAAAATTCTTTTTCTACCTTACATGTAAATGCTTAAATGATCTTTGAATAACTTTGAAAATGATTATGGATCTTCCACTAATTAATGACTTACGTAAACATTTTTACATACTCATATATATTTTATGAGTTAAATTTTTAACTTTTTCAAAAATGTACTTTAATAGATTAGATTTGAGTGTGTTCCCCTAATATGCCCTGGTGAACTGACCTGAAAGACTGAATTAAATGTGTTGATTAATAAGTACATCTCGCAAGCTGCTCAAACTCTGAGACATATGTCTTTCAGAGTGAACCTCTAGATTCTGTTTATCTATAGGGAGACACCCCCCCTTGAACTTGTGAGTTTTTGGGTTTTGCTTTGTTTCTGGCTTAATCCTGTTCAATAAGAATTGGGATTCCACAAGGGGCAAGTCCTGCCATGGAACCTAAGCTCCCAGATGCTGAGAAGGTTACCTCTTTGAAGGCCAGAAATTTTAGAAAAATTTGGATAGCACAAAATGAGAGGAATTCACAAATATATATTAAATTTTCCTGATAGCAGTTAAGTATCTAGCTTAGTGGTTACTTAATAAACTTGCATACCTCTAGATTTACAGCAAAACCTCAGGACATCCTAATTTTGTTCATGTGTTTGAGCTCAGGAGTTTGAGGTTGCTGAGGCCAGGACACTCTAGTCCCTGCAACAGAATATGATTTTATCTCAAAAATAAGGAAAGAAAGAAAGAAAAGAAAAACTACACAAAGTTATAACTAGCACAAGTTTTTCTGCTTGAGAGTAATCTTTGGAATATCATATGATCACAATGGAAAGGAAGGTTAAAAATAATTGCTTTAAGGATTTATATTTAGTCAAGTTCTTCAATACTTAAAGTTATTTTATTTTTTGTTTATGTTCTGTATACATATACATGTGTTTATTTGGTTTCCACTTTTTGCCTTCACAAAAATCAAAAAGGCTTAAAATTTAATAAAAATAACAGTGTTTAAGATAAGGACTAGAAACAAAAACCTTGCAAAGAATGAACAAAGATACATACATTCAGAGAAGAAATAAGATGATTGCTGCAACAAAATATTGAGCAATAATAATAATAATAATGAAAAAAGACATTCACATTGTCAGATAAAAGTATGTCTATCATAGAATGCTTTGACTCTCAGATTCATTATGGAGTCCTCAATTCTAGTTTTTTTTTAATCCAAATTCTCAAAAAATTGACAACTACTATTTATAAATAAAAATAGAAGATATTTTCAAAAAAACAGACCTTATAGATTTTTTTTAACCTGGTTCACATGCATGTAATTTTTCAGTGGAAATAAAAATCCCAAGAATATGAATTTGTTACCTTATAGATCACTGACCAGTTTTGCATCTCAATTAACAAATTAAGGTGGCATTTCATTGTTAATTTCCTATAAATACTAAACACTTTGAATGTTTTCTGAACCACATATTACTGGTTTCCTCATTAAATTGAATAAACTCTTTGACATATTCATTATAGATACACGTGAGAGTCATACGTTTACGTTGTGAACTTCTTACTTTATTTATTTATTATTTCCGATTACTATGAGGGTACATATGATTAGGTTGTATTGTTTGTGTTTCTTTGGTAAAGTTCAAGTTGTAATTGAGCTCTTCACTCAGCAGGTGTGCTTTATCCCTTTACATTGTGCAGCTAGGGGAGAGCTTATCCAGCCCCTTCCTTCCTTCTGCCCCTTTCCTTTTTCTCTCCTTAGCCTCACCCATATTTGAATTTAATTGTGATTTTTTTTTCATGTGAGTGTGTAGTTGTTTATCTATTTGTTTCGTATTAGTACTGAGTACAAAGGATACTTGTTTCTCCATTCTTGTGTTACTTAACTAAGAAGAATGGGCTTCAACTCCATCCAGGTAAATACAAAAGACATTTAAAAAGTACAAAAGAACAATAATTTTCCATTGCTCTCCCAAGAATAATACAACTAATGAAACTATGTAGATATCTCTGTGGTTTTCAATATGAAATTTTTTTTAAATTCAAAATTTACTTAAGAAAAATCTAATCATAAAATTTTTTTTTTTTTTTTGAGCCTCAAGCTGTCACCCTGGATAGAGTGCTATAGCATCACAGCTCACAACAACCTCCAACTCCTGGCCTCAAGCGAGTCTCCTGCCTCTGCCTGCCAAGTAGCTTGGACTACAGGTGCCTGCCACAACACCCGGCCATTTTTTGGTTTCAGCCATCATTGTTGTTTGGCGGGCCTGGGCTGGATTCGAACCCACCAGCTCAGGTATACGTGCCTGGTGCCTTAACCACTTGAGCCACAGGCACCAAGCCTAATCATACAATATGAACTATATTTTGATTCGGAGTACTTTGAATGATTCACTGAGAAAATAATTAGAATGTCTCTTAAATCATACAAACTCAATTTTATTTTGGGGTGTCTTGCTATATTCTTTAGGCTAGTCTTGAACACCTCCCCTCAAGCAATTCTCCTGGCTTAGCCTCTCAAAGTACTTTAATTACAGATATGAGTTACCATACACAGCTGCAATTTAATATTTTAGTTAGAGGCAGGAGTAAATGAAGGTATGATATCATGTATAGAGCATTTTTTTGGTATCAGTTCTAAGAATGGGCTTCAATAATATTGCTATAGAATGAATAGACTCAGTGAATTACATTTCTTTATCCTTTTGTTTTTCTACAATGCTTCCTGTTTTTCTCAATATAGACACAACCAGACACTCATCCTATAGTGCTTATGGAAGCTTTATGCCATAGAAAAAAATAAAAACTTTAATACTCAAAGGCCCTGGACTCAAGCCTGGCTCCACGTACATATTCCAGTAAGTCATTGGTTCTTTGTGAGATGTAGGCTTCTCATTTTCTTTTCTTTCTTTCTTTCTTTTTTTACAAAAGGTCTTTATTAGCAGGGAAGCTGCAGAGCAGCATTAAGGGGAAGGAGATAGAGAGGGAGAAATGAGGGAAGAGAGGAGAGAGAGAGAAAGGAGAAAAGGGAGGGAGGGAGAGAGAGAGAGACACTAGACACGCGGGGAAAGGAAGAGA
The DNA here is from genome assembly GCA_963573935.1 of Arctocebus calabarensis. NCBI lineage: Eukaryota > Metazoa > Chordata > Mammalia > Primates > Lorisidae > Arctocebus > Arctocebus calabarensis. The sequence continues at coordinate 1,962 of CAUYON010162284.1, read as the reverse complement.
AAAGAGAGACACATGAGGAAGGAAGAGAAAAGAGAGCAGATGTAGGTTTCTCATTTTCAATGAAGTAGATTATCTGTCTTGAAAGACTACAGTAAAGACAAAGTAAGATAATTCATACCTGGCTCGGCGCCTGTAGCTCAATGGGCTAAGGCACCAGCCACGTACACCTGAGCTGGCGGGTTCGAATCCAGCCCGGGCCCGCCAAACAATAATAATGACTGCAACCAAAAAAATGGCCGGGTGTTGTGGTGGGCGCCTGTAGTCCCAGCTACTTGGGAGGCTGAGACAGGAGACTCGCTTGAGCCCAGGAATTGGAGGTTGCTGTGAGCTGTGATGTGACAGCACTCTATCTAGAGTGACAATTTGAGGCTCTGTCTCAAAAAAAAAAAAAAAGATAATTCATATCTAACAATACTAATCAGCATACGGGTTATCACCAAATAACAATTTAATTTTCTTCTCCATTATTTATAGCTCCCAATTGCCTTCTGAAAAGTCTTAATTTAGAGCTATGACCTCTGCTCTAAATTATGGCTTTTCAGAAGGCAATTGGGGATATGACATGGTTTATCAGCTTTTGTCTGACAACCTTAAATGACTAGACAACTATTTAATCACTTTAGATCGCAATTTTCTCAAATTCAAACTTAGAGAAGTGAAGTAGAGCTGTGCTGTCCCAAGGCCGGCCCACCGACCAGTAGGAGCCACATCACCTGGATGTTTATTAGAAAAGTAATACGACATGTCTCCTCTCCACCTAGAAACTACTGAATCAGAAGTTATGATTATGATTATATATGATCTTAGGTGATTATGGTCATATGTGATTTTTATGTTATTAGTTATGATTATATAAGATATTTAGGTGATTTCTTCACACATTAAAGATTATATAAGATCTTTAGTGATTTGCTAGGCATCTTAGTTTAAGCACCTCAAACTAATTTACTCTAGGTTCTCTCTCTGTTTCCATTTCTGAAAATATACTGTATTTATAAGCAATTGTATCCATGCTATTATGTTACCAATAGCTAATTATTATTATCATTATTATTATTATTATTCTGAGACAGAGTCCCACTTTGTTGCCTTAGTAGGGTGCCATAGAGTCATAGCTCACAGCAGCCTCAAACTCTTGAGCTCAAGTGACCCTTTTGCCTCAGCCTCCTGAGTAGCTGGGACTTAGATGCTGTCACAATGCCTGGATAGCTTTTGCTCAAGCCGGTCTTAAAATCCTGAGCTCAGGCAATCCATCCACTATGGCCTCTGAGAATGCTGAGATTATAAGTGTGAGCCACTGTGCCCTGTCTGAATAGTTAACGTTTTTTATTTTTCAGTTATATAACATTCCAATTATCAATGGCCAAGTTACTCGTTACTACAAAACTTCATAGAATGAAGAAATTATTTTCTGTTCCTTAAGAACTTCAGACATTCCAAAGCAAGATCTGCTCCATAATGTTTGGAGACTTTCTGGGAAAGACTCAACCAGCTGGTGTAACTTGAACACTGTGGAAATAGAACCATGTGTTGAGACATTCATTGAGAAGTCTGGCCTTTGGACTCGGATGATGAAGGTAGGCCGATCTGCATTGTTGATTGGAATGTACACGTAAGGGGCTCCCAAGAAACTTGATCTTCCTACAGTATTTTGACCTCAGAATAATGAGACTTCTGATGTAACATCCCGAGGTTACAGGAGTAAATGATCTTTAGAATCCAAGGCAGAAGCTAAGCTAACTGCTCACTTAAGAAGAACATGATCTTCTTAGCAAAGTATCTCAAGAATGGAAGAAAAAGTATCCAATGTACTCAGCCCTAATATGAAGCTAATTTATAGCTTTCATATGAAGGCTAAAACCCAATTATCCCATAGGAATCCAGGGAACGGGGAACGGGCGGGGCGCGGCGGGGGGAGGATGAGTGGAGGGAGGGCAATTGGTGGGATCACACCTACGGTGC
>CAUYON010162277.1:0-36079 GCA_963573935.1 Arctocebus calabarensis | reverse complement strand
GCGGAGCTGGCGGACCTGCTGCCTCCTCCTTGGGGATGTCGGTACTGTGGCAGCCAGCTGAAGAGTCAGCGGGCTGAATGACAGGCAAGGAGGAGGACCCCCAACCCCCATCAGAGGCTCCAATAGCCAAAAAGGCTGGACAACTGCCAAGGAGCCACCTGTGCCTTGGTGTCTCCTTCACTTTACACTTAGGACTAAATGTAGAACCCCCATTTCCTATGTCTAGGGCAATTTCTTGTGAATTTCCGAGGCCTCATTTCCATGAATGGACTGCATCCATTCATTGATACATTCATTCACCTTGCCCCCAGCGGAAGGGACTGTATTCATTTGTTTCCTGGCCAAGGAACCCATACACCTATATATACCCTGAAACTAAAGGCCTAAAGGAGGATATGGGGAAAGATATCCATATATCTTTCTCTCCAGTAAGAGAGAAACGGAGAGAGCTTCTCTCTCCCCACTTGAATTCTCTCCCTCTACCAGGAGCTTTAGTGTTTTCTGTATTCTTATCTGTAAATAAATTCTGTCTTACCACTGGGGGGGTGGGGGGCAGAATAATGTAATGAAGAATAATAAAATACATGTATTTAAAAGAAAAAATGAAAACACAATCACTTAGAAGGGCTCAACAAAAGATATCAACAGGCATAAAAATAACAGTGAACTTAAATATTTGTAAATTTAAATTATCTAGTCTAAAGAATAGAAAGAAAAAAGTGAAGTAATAAAAACAAATCTTCAGAAACTTGTTGGACACCATCAGACATACCAATATATGTATAATGAATTCCCAGAAAGAAAAGAGAAAGAGAAAAGAGAAGAAATGTTAACACTCAAGTGTTCAATTTTTTTTTCCTGTGTTCTTGGTATAGGTGACAAAGAAAAACTGCTAATTATCCAAGGAATACAAAGTGATGATTTGAGTTAACTACCACAGATTAATTATTAACATATCCATCATCACACCTAGAGTAATGTGGGGTGATGATTAGACCCTTAAGTACTACACTCAGCTTATGTCAAGTAAATAATACAATGTGGTAGGATTAACCTTAATCTATGTCACCACACTATGCATTAAATACCCAGGAATTATTAATCTTATCAGTGAATATTTGTACCCTTTGACCAACCTCTCCCCAACCCCTGGAAACCACCATTCCACTCTCTGCTTCTGTGAGATCAGTTCTTGCAGATTTCACATATAAGTGATTATGCTGTGTTTTTCATTCTGTGTCTGGCCAGTTTTACTTGGCATGAAATCATTGTATAGCTATACACCAGATTTTCTTCATTCATTTGTTGACAGACTCCTAAGTTGTTTACATATCTTTGTTATTGTAAATGATGCTGTAATGAACAGGGGTGTACAAGTATCTTGTAGAGATGGATGCTAATTTCACTTTCATTGGAAATAGACCCAGAAGAGGGACCATTGGTTGTTCCATTGTTAGTGTTTTGAGGAACTTCCCTGCTGTTTTTCATAGTAGCTCTACAAATTTACATGCCCAGCAACAGTATATAAGGGTGCCCTCTTCTTCACATCTTTGCCAACACTTGTTATCTCTTGTATTTTTTATAAGAGCCACCCTGACAGATTTGAGATAACAGCTTACAATGGTTTGGGTTTGTATTTTCCTAATGATGCATGATGTGGACCTTTTCATATACCTGTTGGCTATCTGTATATCTTCTTTGAAAAAATGCCTTTTCAGGCCCTTTCCCCATTTTTATGTTATTTATTTTGTTCGTTGGTTTCTAAATTATATGAGTTTCATATTTTTTAGATATTAACAACTCATCTAATAGTTTGCAAATATTTTCTCCAAATCCATAGGTTGTCTGTTCACTTTGTTGATAGTTTCCTTTGCTATGCAGAAGTCTTCAACCAGTAAAGACAAAAATTATAATCAAGAACCAAGTAAAAATTGCAGAGTTGAAGACTATAATAACAATAAATGTAAAAAGTAACTTTTAAGGCTCAGCAACAGATATCAGCAGGTAGAAAAATAATCACTGAACTCAAAGTTTTGCCAATTTAAATTGTCTAGTCTAAGGAATAGAGAGAAAAAAGGGAAGAAATAAAAACAAAACTTCACAGATGTATTGGACACTGTCAACCATATCAATATATGTATAATGAATTTCCAGAAAGAGAGGAGATTAATTGGGATTAATGTAATCCCAGCTGTTCATTTTGGTTTTAGAGGACTATGTTTTTGGCATCATATCCAAAATATATTGCCAAAACCATTGTCAAAGAGCTTTTTCCCTATTTTCTTTTAGGAGTTTTATGGTTTCACATACTACATTTAATTCCATAATACTTTCAAGTTAATTTTTGTATGAGTCCAACTTCATTCTTTTGCCCATGAATATCACATTTCCATGCCCCATTTGTTGAAGAGACTATCCTTTTCAACATTGTATTTTCTTGGTGTTTTTTTTTTTTTCAAAGATTATTTGACATTACAGACACGTTTATTTCTGGTCTAAATATGCCATATGTTTTTTTTAAATAATTTTATTAAATCATAATTGTCTACATTGGTGCAATCATAGGGAAGAATGTACTTCATATACAATCAGAAATATTTTGATCATACTGTTAGAGATAACCTTCATGGTATTTTCTTGATCACTATATAAAGACATTGATACTCTACATTTAATAAGCTTCACCAGTACTCTGCTAAGATGCACCGTAGGTATGATCCCACTAATTGCCCTCAGAAGCCACATTTTTAACTCTTTCTTACATTTCTGTTTCAAACAGCTTACATCCCTTGTGGGAGTAACTATCAGCCCTTGGACCTGCAGCAGAAGGCTTTTCAGCACACAGGGATCCTTCCGGGAGCTTGTCCACATAATGGAGTCTGGCTTTACCCTTCCCTCCACGGGAGTGGCTAGAGGGAGAGTTTGTGTCAAGGCAATTCATTTCTTAATTCTATAGGGCCAGAAGGAAAGCTTCCTTAAACAAAAATCACATTTCCCCATATTTAAGCCATTCCTAAAATTAAATAAGAAAGTTTGAATGCTGCATTTGCCCTGGATCTATTTGGAGACTGAGAAAGCTAAAAGAATAGTTTTCCTAAACATTTCTACATAATATGAATTTTGTCACCATAGAAAACATGCATAAAAGCACATGTCCAAACAAGACATTTTTCTTCATTTGGGGGTCAAAATTTTAGTTCTTTATTACTGTGTCTACACTACTTATGAATGATGTTAATTTTCAGGATGGAGATTTGTGTTTTATAATTTGCCTGCCTAGGTTTTTAATTTGGTTTTAAGGTAATATTTGGACTCTGGATTTCTAACACTATTAATTCCAATGATATTGGTGGAAAACTATACTGGAAATGACAAGTAATAATAATGATGACTCTTTACCAAACATTTGCCATGCCTAAGCGTCTTAGAGACATTTGCTCATTCATTTCCTACTAATAACAGCATGAAAATGAAATTTAATGGTAAACTTGAAATTTAATGGCAAAATCTCTTAAAGTTCCAGAGATTCAAATAAGTATTTGAGGGCCCACTATATGCTGCATTTTTCCCAGGCTCTACACTGAATACTTTCACATAGGGAATCATTTAGTTATAATTTTCAAAGGGATACACTCTATTGTTTCCTATTGCATTATGGAGACACAAGTAAGTACTTAAGGGTCCACTACGTATAATTAGCTTTAAGTTTAGCTACAGAATCTGAGACACAGAGAATTTATGTACAGGTTTTTCTCAACGTAACAACAGTTACATCTGGATAAACCAATTATAAGTTGAAAATATCATTAAGTCAGAAACCCATTTAATACACCTAACCTACCAAACATTAACACCTACCTTAAATATACTCAAAACACATTAACTTACAATTAGACCAAGTCACCTAACACAAAGCCTATTTTATAATAAAATGCTGAATTCTCATGTAATTGAATACTGTTCTAAAAATGAAAACCAGAATGGTGTTGTATGGACTCTGAAGTGTGGTTTCTAGTGAATGTGTACCCCTTTCATACCATTTTTAAAGTTGAAAAGTCTTAAGTCAAAACATTGTAAGTTGGGGACAGTTTGTAGTTTGCACAAGATGACACATCTAATAACTCAGGAAGCATAATTTAAATAGAGATTGCTTGATTTCCCCAGGACAGAATTCCTTCTACAATTCCAGAGCTGCCTGATATATATTTTTAATAATAACAGGAGTTCACATAACCATCATCCTATTCTGAATGCATATGTCTTTTTTCCAACTCCTAGCTCTAAATCCCACCAAATATTGTCATTTTTTTTTTAACTAAATCTCATCTAACACAGCTCTGTGGGGAAAATGAGAGTTGTTGTCAAGTGCACTGATAGTGATGAACTTGGATAGGAATGCAGTCCATTTTCTCTGAAATTTTATATTCAGAGCAGAGAGTCCCAAACATCTTGTTGGGGGAAAAAGTCAAATGTGATTCCATGGTTTACTACTTGAGGGATTGTTTCTTTAAACTGCCAGACTTGTTTGGGGAACATCATTCTTGTAATTATCAGGGCATTTTCTTCTCACATGTGACAGAGTTAGTCAGTCACCCCTAGAACAAAGCAATTTCACTTGTTTTTTAATCTATGTTAGACATTTTTTTATTTATTTCAGAATTTAAGATAATTAACTTGTATATGTGATAAAAGTTGGCCTGAATTGTAATGGATTTGCTTTCTTTTTTATTATGGTAAAAAACACTTAACATTAAATTTACCATCTCCCATTTTTAAGAGTATAGTTCCACTGTGTAAGTATATTTATATTATTGTGCAACAGATCTCTAGAACTTTTTCATCTTGCAAAACTCTGTAGCTATTAGACACTAATTTCTTCCACTGTACCCCCAGCCCTTGGCAATCACTTTTCTATTTTCTCTGACTTTGACTTCTTTAGTGACTTCCTATAAATGGAATCATATAGTATTTGTTCTTTTCTAACTGACTTATTTCATAATGTCCTCAAAATTCATCCATGTTGTAACATATGACAAAATTTCTTTCTTTTAAAAAGCTTCATAATATCCCACTGTAAGCATATAAGACATTTTCTTTATCATTTCTTCTACTGATGGACATTTCAGTTGTATCTATCAGTTGACCAATGTTTGCACCATTTTACATTCCCAACAATAATGTGCAAGGGTCCAAATGTCTCATTATGGCTTTTATTTGCATATATCTTATGAGTAATGATGATGAGAATTTTTTCATATCCTTTTTGATCACTTGTATATCTTATATGGAGACTTGTTTTAAGTCCTCTACTAATTTTTTTAATGAGGTTATTTTGTTGGTACTGTTGTTGTTGTTGAATTATAAGAGTTCCTTAAATACTCTGGATCCTAACCCTTATCATATATACGATTTGAAAATATTTCTTCCCCTTTTGTGGGTTGTCTTTCACTCTATTGACTGTTTCTCTAGATGGACAGACATTTTAAGTTTGAAATCATCCCATTTGTCTATTTTTGCATTTGTTCTCTATGCTTTTGGTATCATAGCTACGAAATCATTGCCAAATCCAATGTCCTGAAGTTTTTCTCTTGTTTTTTTTTTTCTAGGATTTTTATACTTTTAGGTCTTACAGTTAGGTCTTAAATGTGTTTTGAGTTAATTTTATACATGGTATAATGGCTTACCATCATTCTTTTGCATGTGTGTATCCAGTTTTCCCAACACCGTTTGTTGACAAGACGATCCTTTCCACATTGTGTAGTCTTGGCATCCTGTCAAAGATGATTAGACCATATACGGAAGAGTTTATTACTGGACTTTCTGTTTCATTTGTCTATATGTCTTTGTTTCTGCCAATACCACACCATCTTGGTTACTGTAGCATTGTATTATATTTTGAAATAAGGAAGGGTGACATCTCTAACACAGTTTTAAGATTTTGGTAATTTAGGACTTCCTGATTCCTATGAATTTGAGGATTTTTTTCCCTGTACAAATTGCCGTTGATATTTTGATAGAGATTACATTGAATCTGTAAATTATTTGCATAGTATGGGCATTTTGATGGCATTAAGTTTTCCAGTCTATAAATATGGACCATCTTCTCATTGTTTATATCATCTTTGATTTCTTTTAGTTATTTTTTAGTTTTCAGTGTACAAGTTTTTTGCCTCCTTAGTTTAAGTTTATTTCTAAGTATTTTATTCTTTTTGATGTAATTGTAAATTGGCTGTTTTAATTTCTTTTTTAGATTGGTGAAGAGTAGTTGACAGAAACAAAACTCATTTATGTATTGATTTATATCCTACAAATTTGCTGAAATCATTTATTAGTTAATAGGTTTAGGGTTAGAATCTTTAGGGTTTCCTTCACATAAGATCATGTCCTCTGTGAATAGTGTTAATTTTATTTCTTCCTTTCCAATTTGGATACCTTTTATTTCTTTTTCTTATCTAAGTACTCGGACTAGGATTCCCAGGACTATGTTGAAGTCAAGAATAGAGAATCAAATATTTTGACCTGGTTGTTTCTACCCACACATTAACCTGAAGTAAATGTACTTTTCAATAAAAATAAATTCTCCTCAAAAAAAAAAAAAAAGGAATGGACATCTCTTCCTTGTTCCTTGTTTCTTAGAGGAAAAACTTTCAGTCTTTCACTATTTAAGTATGACTTTAAGTGTGGGCTTTTCATATCTGACTTTTGTTATGCTGAGGTAGTTTCTTTCTATTCCAAGTTTGTTAGTGTTTTCTTCTGAGAAGGTATTGAATTTTGTCAGGTATTTCTTGTGCATCAGTTGAGATGATCATGTGTTTTTATTTCTTCATCCTATTATACATTGATTGGTTTACATAAAGGGAATCTTCCTTGCATTACAGGTTTAAATCTAATTTGTTCAGTGGTGTATAATTATTTTTTAATATGCTGTTAAATTTGGTTTGCTTGTATTTTGTTGAAAATTTTTGCTTCATTATTCATCAAGAATACTGGCCTGTAGTTTTCTTTTCTTGTGATAATGGATTTATTTTTTAAACATTTCGTGACTGGCTCCTGAGAAATGCCCTACATTTTAGATATCTAAACTGGTGTATGGACTCTATAAAGCTTTGTTCTATGTATACTGTCATATTCATAAAATAGGCCTGTGAAGTATGCTAAAGAGAATTCAGAATGGACTACAAATAGAAGTATTTTAAACACCTCCTTTTGTGTTAAGGAAGTCGAAGGAGTCATGTTCAGGTTTGTGAGAGGAAAAGCAGTTTTGATATAATTATCTGATAATCTGGCTTTCTGTGGTTGGTTGATTAGTTGTTTTTAAAGAGATATATATGTGTCAAGGCTGGGCGCAGTGGCTCACGCCTGTAATCCTGGCACTCTGGAAGGCCAAAGCAGATGGATTGCCCGAGCTCACAGGTTCGAGACCAGCCTGAGCCAATTGTGAGACCCCCATCTCTAAAAAATAGCCAGGCATTGTGCAGAGTGCTTGTAGTCCTTGCTACTTGGGAGGCTGAAACCAGAGAATCACTTGAGCCCAAGAGTCTGAGGTTGATATGAGCTATGATGCCATGGCACTCTACTGAGGCAACAAAAGTAAGAATGTCTCAAAAAAAAAAAAGACATATGTATATGTCAAACACAGCTTGAATATTTTGATATAATTACCTCAAATCATATGATTTAAACTAAAATGGGGGCATTACCTGTAAAAATATTGAAGCTATAGCCCACAAAAGCTTTTTATAATAGTAATAGATTGGAGAGTCTCAATGATTTTAATACATATTCTAGTTTTTGGTACATTTTCTTAAACTTAATCAAAATCTTAAAATTAATTGACAATGTCAGTTATGAAAAGTACATTTATTCTTTTTCATTTTAAATTAAGATTGAGGAATGACTGTGGAAAAAGTTTTCCTAACATTCATTGTGGCCATTGCAACCTGTTTTAGGATTGCTCTAAATAGAAACAAGAGTAGAATAAATTTATGGAGTTAATAATAATTGTAAAATGTTATTCTCTGAGGTATGTCTTCATTTTATAGCATTTCCTGATAAAAGTCAGAGTCAGCAAGTCTTATTATTGAAAAGTTTTGCAAATATAGTTGTGCATCAGTTAACCATGAAAATATATTCTGAGGACTAGGTTTTTGGATGATTTCATCATTGTAGAAACATCCTAGAGTGTACTTTCATAAACCTAGGTGGTATAGCTTACTACACAGCTAAGCTGTCTAGTACAGTCTATTGCTCCTAGGATACAAACCTGTACAGCAAGCGACTGTCCTGAATACTGTAGGCAACTATAACACATTGGTAGGTATTTTTGTATCTAAACATAGGAAAGGTACAGTAAAAACTTTTGAATTATAATCTTATAAAACCACCATTGTATATGCAATCTATCCTTGGCCAAACCATCATTATGTGGTACGTGACTACATAATTGATGGTAAAGTGACCAGATTTGCAGATGGGGAGGAGAGATAGGAATGACAAATGTGTTTCTTCCCCCAGAAATGAGCAGCATCCAGGATCACGCAGCATAATCATGCAATCATTTCCTTCTCCTACCTCAGACTTTCCAGAATCTGGATGATAGGGGGATGATTTTTATCTTGTTAGACCAGTAACATAGCTTGAATATTTTATAAGACACCAAAAATGTTGTAGGACTTTTTCTTTCTTTCTACTAAAATTTGGCTTAAATGCATAAAATTTAGTACTGGCTATTTTGCAAAGTAAAAAGGTTAACAGTAGCAGCTACCATGAATTGAGAGTTTGCTCTGTGTTGAACACTGGGCTTTACACGTATGCATGCTCTATTTTATTGAATCCTCATAGTAATCTTACGAGGGTAAAGAGAACAACTAGTCCCTGAAATCTCTTCAGTACTCAAAAAACTGAAGTGCACCATAGGGAGACAAATGTCAAGAAAGGCAAATCTCTACTTTGAATACTTTAACAGGTGAGTGGCTCATTTCAGGAGAACAAAACAAACACTGGATCCACAATGTCTTTTTACTCCTGATCGGAATGCAGAAAACTATAACTGTTAACCACTAATATTATCTTTGCAACCAGATGAGCAATAAATACCTGACCTCAGAGGATCTTACTGAAACCAATAAATATTGGTTTCAATATCTATTATTCTCAGCTTTTCTTACTTGTCTGTTGATAGCAATGATCTCCATTTAACAAGGATTCCCAGCAAAAATAAAACTAAAATAGATGACAGATATAATAAGATGATAATAAATAACAAGTATAATTAACTTTTATGAGCACTTGGTATGTGCCAGTCATTATGCTAACAGCTTTACATAGATTTAATTTTTTCAATCCTATGAGAGAGATACTTGTATATGTATGACCAACTCCATTTTATAATTGAAGAAATTGAAGCTTCAAGAAGTTAAATAAACATATCCATGGTCTACATCTATTAATTGATCAGTCCCATTCTCATGCTATTACTGTAATCATATATGTGAGATATATACACATGTATAAAGCATGTCTGGGTTCTTAGTGAAGACCAGTGGCATGATGGAATAGAGTCCTTTTATTATTTTATTCAGTCATGATCTGATACAATGATTAGAATATAGCAAAAACTAATGTTTTCCTTTCATAGTTCTCTTAAATTAACATTTTGTATAAGAATAGTTGAGCTAAAGGAAATTGGCTAAATACATCTACATAACATTTCTCTTCCATTCAGATGAGAAAGAATTCCTCAAAAAAACAAATGACACATTAATTAAATTGTAAATAAGTAGAAATGAGCTTTGAGTCTTTAATAAACTACCTTTAATGTTTGCTTTTATGAGACATGGTGTTTTAAATTTTTAGAGCTATATGTACTGTCTAAATTAATCTTTGTTTTTAAAGAAATGACCTCTGAAGGCTATTCTGAGTGTTCCTAGTAAGTGTGTGTGGGAGAGTGTGCACTTGTGTGTTTGCCAGCATGTTTAATGACTTTATCCATTCCCAGTGCAGTCTCAATTTAATTGTAACAGTGAAGGAACACTGAAACTAGTTTTAGTGGAATATAGTAACAGTGTCCTGCAATTTGAAAGCTTGTTTAGTTATTTTGAATGGCTTTTGAATGTTTCTGTTATTAGATTTTTGAGTGACCATGCCTTTTTAGTAAATAGAAGAAAAGCTATCATGTAGAAAGTATGTGGAATGGACATAACATCTGTTCTAATCTAATTTTCAGGCACATCTCCAGACTTGGATTTGGCTGTGCACATGCCTGGAATTGAGACACAGGTAAAAGACCTCAAATCTCTTCCTGCCTCTTGAAAACTCCAGAAAACCATCCCTTCGGACTCTGGAACTCTATACATCTCAGCCAAGACTTTGTTTGAATGTTTACATTTTGTTCTTGCTGTCCTACATATCTCTGTATAGTGTTCACATTCTATTAAAATTTACAAGTGTCAGAAATTGGGGTTTCTCAGCAAGCAACATGGCTAGGATGAGCTTTGTTGGAGCAGCTTGCCAGTTGGTGCTGGGCTTGCTAATGACTTCAGTAACTGAGTCTTCCATACAGAATAGCGAGTGCCCACAACTTTGTGTTTGTGAAATCCGTCCCTGGTTTACCCCACAGTCCACGTACAGAGAAGCCACCACCGTTGATTGCAATGATCTCCGCTTAACCAGGATTCCCAGCAACCTTTCTAGTGACACACAAGTGCTTCTCTTACAGAGCAATAACATTGCAAAGACTGTGGATGAGCTGCAGCAGCTTTTCAACTTGACTGAGCTAGATTTCTCCCAAAACAACTTTACAAATATTAAGGAAGTAGGGCTGGCAAACCTGACCCAGCTCACCACTCTGCATTTGGAGGAAAATCAGATTACAGAGATGACTGATTATTGTCTTCAAGACCTCAGCAACCTTCAAGAACTCTACATCAACCACAACCAGATTAGCAGTATTTCTGCTAATGCTTTTTCAGGCTTAAAAAATCTTTTAAGGCTTCACCTGAACTCTAACAAATTGAAGGTTATTGATAGTCGTTGGTTTGATTCTACGCCCAATCTGGAAATTCTCATGATTGGAGAAAACCCTGTGATTGGAATTCTGGATATGAACTTCAAACCCCTCTCAAATTTGAGAAGCTTAGTTTTGGCAGGGATGTATCTCACTGATATTCCTGGAAATGCCTTGGTAGGCTTGGATAGCCTCGAGAGCCTATCTTTTTATGATAACAAACTGGTCAAAGTCCCTCAATTAGCCCTGCAAAAGGTTCCAAATTTGAAATTCTTAGACCTCAATAAAAATCCCATTCACAAAATCCAAGAGGGTGACTTCAAAAATATGCTGCGGTTGAAGGAACTGGGTATCAATAATATGGGGGAACTCGTTTCTGTTGACCGGTATGCCCTAGATAACTTGCCTGAACTCACAAAGTTAGAAGCCACCAATAATCCCAAACTATCTTATATCCACCGCTTGGCTTTTCGAAGTGTTCCTGCCCTGGAAAGCTTGATGTTGAACAACAATGCCTTGAATGCCATTTACCAAAAGACAGTCGAATCCCTTCCCAATCTTCGTGAGATCAGTATCCACAGCAATCCCCTGAGGTGTGATTGTGTCATCCATTGGATTAACTCCAACAAAACAAACATCCGCTTCATGGAGCCCTTATCCATGTTCTGTGCCATGCCACCAGAATACAAAGGGCAGCAGGTGAAGGAAGTTTTAATCCAGGATTCAACTGAACAGTGCCTCCCAATGATATCTCATGACACATTCCCAAATCACTTAAACATGGATATTGGTACAACGGTTTTCCTAGACTGTCGAGCCATGGCTGAACCAGAACCTGAAATTTATTGGGTCACTCCCATTGGAAATAAGGTAACTATGGAAACCCTTTCAGAAAAATATAAGCTAAGTAGTGAAGGCACTCTGGAAATATCTAATATACAAATTGAAGACTCAGGAAGATACACATGTGTTGCCCAGAATGTCCAAGGGGCAGACACTCGAGTGGCAACAATTAAGGTTAATGGAACCCTTCTGGATGGTACTCAGGTGCTAAAAATATATGTCAAGCAGACAGAATCCCATTCCATTTTAGTGTCCTGGAAAGTTAATTCCAATGTCATGACGTCAAACTTAAAATGGTCAACTGCTACTGTGAAGATTGATAACCCGCATATAACATACACTGCCAGAGTCCCGGTAGATGTCCATGAATACAACCTAACACATCTTCAGCCATCCACAGATTATGAAGTGTGTCTGACAGTGTCCAATATACATCAGCAGACTCAAAAGTCCTGCGTAAATGTCACAACCAAAAATGCCGCCTTCGCACTGGACATCTCTGATCAAGAAACCAGTACAGCCCTTGCTGCAGTAATGGGATCCATGTTTGCTGTCATTAGCCTTGCGTCCATTGCTGTGTACTTTGCTAAAAGATTTAAGAGAAAAAATTACCACCATTCACTAAAAAAGTATATGCAAAAAACCTCTTCAATCCCTCTAAATGAGCTATACCCACCACTCATTAACCTCTGGGAAGGCGACAGCGAGAAGGACAAAGATGGTTCTGCAGAAACCAAGCCAACCCAGGTTGACACATCCAGAAGCTATTACATGTGGTAACTCAGAGGATATTTTGCTTCTGGTAGTAAGGAGCACAAAGACGTTTTTGCTTTATTCTGCAAAAGTAACAAGTTGAAGACTTTTGTATTTTTGACTTTGCTAGTTTGTGGCAGAGTGGAGAGGACGGGTGGATATTTCAAATTTTTTTAGTATAGCGTATCGCAAGAGTTTGACACGGCTGGCAGCAGCTCCAGGCTTCCAGTTTGTGGGGGTTTTTTAATTATCATTATTATGATTATTATGATATTACTATTATTTTACTTTAGTTTGTTGTGCTAAACTCAATAATGCTGTTCTAACTACAGTGCTCAATAAAATGATTAATGACAGGTTGGGGTTCCCCTGTGCTTTGACTAGTAGCATGAACCCTTCTTCTGAAGCCATCAGTAGAAAGAACCATGTCCTCCAAAAAGTTATATAAAAGTTTTGAAGCAGCATTGAACCTTTTGTAGCAATCTGGTCTACAGACTTTTAACTCAAGCTAAGGCTAGACTTGTTACCTTTGTTGAATGATGTTAGTTGACTGTACTGTAATGTTGTATCAACTGAATTGAATGTTTGCCTTTGAACAATGACTTCTTTTTCTTGCTTAGAACAAGCTAACAGGCAATAGAAATATGTATATCAGATTTTTTAATGTAACAAACTACATGTTAATTGTTACCTTATTCTTTTTATCTTTAGTAGACACTTTTAAAAGAAAAAAACAATAATTTTGTTGTGTTTAACTCACCAACATGTGGTGTATAATGAAGACAGAACTATAATAAATTAGTTTTGTTCTGATTTTCTAGAACACTTGCAATAATGTATCATTTATAGTTCTTGCTAGTTGCAGTGGTAATATTTTTCATATCCATAAAAATAATAACCAAGAATACATCAGCTTTAGCATGTTGCCTTTTAAAGCTAGGCCCTAAAATGTTTGAATTCACTTTCTAAAGGGAAAAGATACCTATTTAAATTAAGGTATTTTAATGAACAGGATTTCTATATTTTAAATATCACTGACCAGAACCTAATGTTGGGCCAGGAGGTAATATGAAATAAAAAAGCATATTACTGTATCCCATGAATAACTAAAGAGTAAATACATATATACAGATTTAATATATGATATATGTCATACTCCTTTCTGTAATAAGTTTGCTAAAACCTGACTTTTTTTTGTAGTATCCACACTTTCCATCAAAGTATAAAACATCAATATACAGGGTTATACGTGTTATTCCTTTAATCACTAAGTGCTTAGGCCTATATTAGTCTATATAGCTATATGGAAATATCTGCTCCGGCAAGTAAATGAATAATAGAGAATAGAATGACTTCTGTATTGCTGACATTTTTCATTCAAATAATATACAGTTTTCCTGAATTAAGTGTTTCAAGATTACATAAGGAATGTGTGCATGAAATTTACAACAGAAGGAGCTAGGTTTAAGTAGAAGGCTGTTCCACAAAGGGTAAGAAGAAGAGATTTAAAAGTGTATGTAGAGAAGAAAAGGCCCCTTTGAAAATTTGAATTGGTAAGTCAGGGAAATAAAGAAAGGCTGTTATAAATAGTAGCTGCTGCCAGGCACACACTGTCACACCAGGAATGATGAGATTGTTCTCATATAAGAGAACTAAGAGGAAGCAGGTGCCAGATGAGCAAAAGTAAGGAAAAGAAGGCAGAGAGAAGGTCCAGGTAACATAGGCTAAGTGACTTCTTTCTTTGTCAAACTCCTTGCTTTGTGAGCCATTTACAAAAAGATCACCTTATTCTTCTCCTTCCTAAGGAATCTGGGGGGAAAAATATCAGATGCTGAAATGTGAGCTGCAGTAGAAAAATAAGAAATATCAGGACTCAAAGCATTCTTTCCCCAAACCTTCATTTATTGGTGAGAAAAACCAGGGTCCAGAGGGGTTTACTGGTTTCTTCAAGTCAGACTTCCCCTGCAGGGCTCCTCCTTTAAAGATCTAAATAACCTCTTGTGCCCCTGCTTCAAAAAATGCACCATATCCTCAAGTTCCCACTTGCTCAGGATAAATTTTAGCACAGGGCAGACCAGAGAATCAGGAAAGTGTCTACATTGTTGGTAGTGCCAAGTCTGTGTGGAAACATGCAGGATTGGTGATGCTTTGGATGTAGCCTGGGAGCATCTCCTGTCAATAAATCCTTGTCTTCAAACACCTGCAGAGAATAGTGGAGCATCTAACAACTTCTCAGCTGATCCGCAAGCCATGAAAAGGGGTGGCACTGATGCATTAGACACCCAGCTGCCAGCAGCTGCAAATCTACAAGGCATCATTTAGCCTGCAAAGCAATGATTTGAACCTGGAACAGAATGAGCTCTTAAATATCGGTGGAATAAATGAAGGGAAAAACTCAATCATTTCACCATTCTGAATATATAGCAAGCAACAAATCTGAGTTTTTTCGTCAAAAACATCTTTGCCAGGCCAGTTTGGGGGGGAGGAAATCTTTTACTTTTTTCTCCTCCAATAAGGTTTTAGAGCTTAGTTTTTGCTGTCTGTGCTAATGGTTTGATTTTCAGTTGATAGAAAGCCACATGGCAGAGTACTTTTTACTCTGGCCAAGTATTTCCTCATTTGTACTTAATTTAATTTGATGAATTAGATAGTCACTGAAATTAGACATCAAACTAGGTCCTGATTGATAATAGAAGTTATATCATCTTTACCACTGAAGTGATTATTATAGGTCATTTTCCAATTTCAAATTTCCCCTTTGGCTTTCTGCTGCCCTCAGGGCATACGGTGTACTCTAACCTGATTTTACAAGGTTATTTTTGGAGCAGTTTCTTAAAATGGCATTCCTTAATTTGCTCATTTAATTAATGAAAAATTGAACTGATGCCAGAATATAAAAGCAAATGTGATGTTTGATTATCAATGTTTCTAATTTGGCAGAAAGGAATCATCTCTATTCTTTTGCAAACACTTAGTATCAAAGTCTATATTTTCCCTCTTGTGGTTCCTATTTATTCACTCATTCATTTTGTTTACTAAGGATACATACTACAGTCAACTCTTTACTTGGTATTTGCTTTCTATCTCTTTATTCACTTTCCAAGGCATTTTCTTTCTTCATTATTGTTTTTATCATTATGGAGGAAAGAAGAAAACCTTTTATATGTCAAATACTTTGCCTGGAAACCCATACTTTCTGCTTCTCCATTCACTGAAAAGAGGAATTTAACTACTTTTGATGTATTCTAAGTACAACTGAAAAAGTTTTCTTCACCTCAATTCTTTACTCACGCCCTGCTTCCAGGTAGACTTTTTTTATTCAAAAGGGATTAGGTGGGAGATAAAAATGTTTCTTTAAAGATTGGTGATTCTGAATCACCATCCAGAGCTCTAGAATGACTCCAGCCTAGGGTCTCTGCAGGACGTGCTCTGAGCTGGTGTGGACCTGATTCCCTGCCCTTTTCTTCCCTCCTCCCCATCACTGATACCAGCTCCTCTCTTTACTCTATGTCAGGAACTTAAATACATAGTTAGGATAATGAGATTGTGAGGGAACTGATGGTTTTTATACTTGCTGGTTCAGCATTGCCCAGCACAAAGAGTAAAAGAATTAAATGGGGGGCAGTGCCTATGGGTCAAAGGAGTAGGGTGCTGGCCCCATATGCCGGAGGTGGTGGGTTCAAACCTGGCTCTGGCCAAAAACTGCAAAAAAAAATGAATTAAATGGGTTTCTTGTATTACAGAACTACTCAGTACTAATATAGGGTGGCCGTTAAGTTCATGTGCAATTTAAAACAGTACAATTTTAAATTGCATACGGACTTCATGGCCAAACCTGTCTGAGGTATTCAGCACTTCCCATAATCATATGATCATTGCTGTATCTCAGGGTACCAATCTGTATTATAGATCCTAAGAAACTGAGGTTTTAATTAAATCCTGAAAACAGTCTGGTAAATTAACTTACAAATCAGAAAACCAAGACCCATAGGAGTAATCATTCACCTGATGCTATAGAGCTCTAAGCGGGTGACCATGATGGGGTCCCTTCACTCCTGGTTTTCTTTCCTTCCATCCGGCACCCTTCTAAGGTGGAAGGAGGAGCAGATACTGGGAAGTCACAGGGCACATAAGCCAAAGCAGAGGAAGTGTGAATAGGGGAGCTATCGGGAGACAGCTCTGAAGTCTTTCTTCATGTCTTAATGGTTATTTCTCTATTCTCTTTTAAGAAACCTTGTATGTTGGAGATCTGAGATATATACCCAAACTATGTTTATGTCAGGCTGGATTTTTACTTAATCTTCAATTCCCCCATACTATTCTATTCTCTCTGTTACACACTAATAAAATTAAACATGGTAATGATCTTTATGTAGAAAATTCCAATCTTATTTTTTAATTAACAGGAAACCATGGAAAGCTTTTATAAAATTAATGACAGGCTCAATGTTTAGCTCCAAAGCTTAACTGGGGAAATGTAAAGTTCATATAAATTGAATGGATAAAAGGGCAGTAACAGACATACTCCAAACACACAAAACATCCAGACATAATGGCTCTTGCATAATCACCAAGTGTGTGGAATTTGTGGAAACATTTAGGAAATTCTCTGGTCTCCTGCCCCCACTCCTTGAAAAGTCTATATGGATGCCATCAGACATCAAAATGGTACAGATATTTTTTAAAAAATTAATCCAATAGCCCTCCCAACATATTCCATTTTGTCAGTTATATAGTATTTAATACAAAACGAAATCAATATCATACATTCCACAAAAGTAGCTCTGGGCACAAATTGGGTCAGATCATGCCTTGCCTCTCCACCTTGGCCTCACTTTCCCCCTCCTATAAGCTCAGATTGACAAAGTAAATTTCTGCCCAGGCCCTGACAAAATAATCATAAATTCCTAATAAAGTGATGTCCTGAATAATATATTAGTCTTCCTATTAGCATATCTCACTGAGATAAACAGAAGACAGGCTGGTCATGAGGAGAGGGAAAACATACCATGTATTCATAGCAGACAGGACACCATTTTTACAACAGTGACTTAGTGAAGGGGAAGGAGGGAAAACATCTACTATGTAGCCCTCTGTTAGGGGTGCCACAGATTTTTTAAATTTAATCCTCTTAATTGCTCATGTTGTTCAAGCATTAGAAAAAAAGATAGTGTATCCTCATCCTCAAAGAGCCGAGCAACTGCTGAAATGACACAACTGCTAAGAAGCAGAACTGCGACTTAAGTTTCCAACTGTATAATGGCCCACAAGCTACATCCAGGTCAGGAATGTAGACAGAAGCCCCCAAACACATTTGGCACTTAAGACATGATAAACAGAGCAAAAGGAGGGTCTAATTTAAGACCCAAAGATCAATATATGGAAGTCACAGCAAGCCAAAGAGAAAAAAGTAAAGGGCAAATCTTCAAAGATTGCATCAGCTCCATACAAACAACTAAAAGAAAACAAAACTGCAGAAGAAAAAAAATAGTAAAAATTAAAAAGTAAAAAATAACTAAAAAGGGCAGGAGGGTGAGAGTCAAAGTAGATGCCATGTACTGTCTGGACATCTCATTGGCAAGATTGCTATGGTTCTTTCCTGAGAATGAGGAACAAAGAAAAGGTTAGGTTTCAGGATCTTGCAAAGGCCTTCCCTCAGAAGGTTTGTTAACATGGCATTTATGCCAGGCTTCTGTTAGAGGGAAAATGTGCCTTGCTCTTTTTTTTTTTTAACTATTAAGGTTAGTCTCACATTTGAATCATTTCTCTGATCTGCTTTTTAAAGCTATGCCACATCATTCAGAGCAAAGTCTTGTTCTGATGCTTTAAATTAATCTAATCTTAACTTTCCTATAGATCATTCTGGTGGATAGGGTTGCTGGGAGGGTAAACTCTGTGGAGAACTTTTAATGAGGAATTTTATACCTAATCTGGTATCTTGGGCAGCACCTGTGCCTCAGTGGGCAGGGCGCCGGCCCCATATACTGGAGGGTGGCAGGTTCAAACCCAAACCCAGTCAAACTGCAACAAAAAAATAGCCGGGTTTTGTGGTGGACGCCTGTAGTCCCAGCTACTCAGGAGGCTGAGGCAAGAGAATCACCTAAGCCCAGGAGCTGGCAGTTGCTGTGAGCTGTGTAACGCCATGGCACTCTTCCGAGGGAGATAAAGTGAGACTCTGTCTCTACAAATAATAATAATAATAATAAATAATCATGTGGTATTTTATGCTTTCAATAGCTCTTAATTTAAAAACATGTTAGTTCCAATCTTCTAAGAGATGAATTGGTTTAAATATCTCCTATGCTAGTACTACTGATGAAACTATTAAAAAGGCCACTCTGAATATTAACTAAAATATATGCTCCTGTGCTATTTTTCCTCTTGTTAGAATGCCACACACTTATTACCATAGTTTATTTTACCAAATTTTATTCCATTTGGCTTAGATATGCTCTTACCATCATAAGATGGTTCCTATCTGTCTTCATTTAAACATTCTGTTTGTTCCTTCTGATCATAATAGTAATATATGTTCACTATAGATAATCCAGAGGGAAATATGTACTTAAAAATAGCATATAACTCCATGACTCAAAACCAGGTGAGATTGTGATGTATCTCCTTCTAATTTTTTTTCTCCGTGTATATATTTCCTCTGTTTGTGTGTATGTATATACACACACATAAAACTATAAAAATATACACCTTTATGAATATAAAATTAGAATCACAGTTTATATGTTTTTGTACACTTTTTTCTCTCATGCAATAAGTAAGCATCTTCCATATTATTAAACTGTCTTAGAGAGCATGGTATTATGAGCTTTATAATCACCTATCATGTAAATATTCAGTAACTGAACAACTTTATTTCGGAGGCATTTTACCTTTTCTATGTCAAGCACTAAGAGCATGAAAATGAACCTGCCCTGCCCATGCTGTCTAGATACAGCCATGAAGAAGACAGCCATCCATATTAAGGACTATTCAGTATGACAGCTACACCAAGAGCATGAAACAGTACAAGAGTAGAGGGAAGAAGAACCCAGATTTGCTTGGAGAATTCAAACTTCACTTGAAGTTCAAAATTAAGATATGAGATCAGTTCCATAGGCAAACATCCAGACAAGGATGGTATCCTAGGCAGAGGAAACAAATCGCCACCATCACAGCCTTTTCAAGGACAAGGCAGAAGACTTCCCAAAGGTTTTAGAGATTTTGGAGACATTCTAATGAAGGGAAAGGGGCTATTAAAAATATAGAGGAACTAAAGAGGACGCTGCAGGAGGAGAGAAATTATAGCAAGTTTTTGTGCAGAAATGAGCGGGAGAGGCTGGGTCATATGAGGAGCCTATGATGCCCAGATGAAGCTTTGCTCCCAATTTAGGGTTTTTTTTAGCCATTCCACATAATCACCAGGGAAAGTGCCTTCCTGGTGAGATAAGAGATGCTTACAAGAAATGTTTGCTAAACCTTCTCAAGCCCTGAGGCCTCCATGTGGAAATTCAGCTGTGGTAATATGTAAGACAAGAACATTAAACAGATGTGAGATAAGCCCTTATTGCTTAAGTCTGTCCCATTCAGTGGCTTGCAGTTAATGCAGGTTTCCTTTGGTGCTGGTGGTGTCATGGAAATAGAAAGTGCATGTTTGTAGTGATGATGAAAATTGAAACTGACGATGTGGGGTTTAATAGTATAAATTAATTCTCTTCTCAACTGAGGGCTCACTTGCCTAGACAAAATTATGACATTTTTTTGTGTTGTGAGGCTTTAGGCTAGGGAAAGTAATAAAAAGGAAACTATACTTGGATACATCTACCCCTATACTCACCTCCTATGTTTCCAAAATTAAAACAGGTCAAAGACATTGTAGCATCACCTAATAGAAAATACTTCTGAATGTAGAATCTATTCCTGTTGCCTTTCCTTTGGATTCTTAATTTTATTAATTCTTGATAGCAGAAATTCATGATATTAAGAAGAATCTGATAGAAAATGTTCTTTTCCTCAATCCTACTCTTAACAAATACATAGGTAGACATTATACTTCCTGGTGTTTTCATCCTTAGGAGATTTGTCAAGCCAGTTTTCTGAGTTATTGGTCTCTCTCCAGAGAAGTATTCAAATGACCGTCTTACAATATTTTAATTTCAATCCATTTCCCTAGGCAGACAATGTAAGTTAAAGTTAGCTTCCCGTTCATTACATAAATTAAGATAAGCAGTTTGTAGACAATGAAAAACACTGGGAAATCCAAAAATCAATAGAGGTTTGCTGAATGAATGAAGTCATTTACAAGTTAGACTTCAGAATGAATAAGTTTTTTCTAGAAGCAGATGCATCTTCCTGGTTGTATTTTGTTTTGTCTGCTAATAGATTTTTGGACTATTGTAGAGAGCAAGCTAGCATTTGGTTGGTTTCGGGAACAGATTGAATGTCTTGAATTTTCTTTCTTTCTGTTTTTTTCTTCCATATTGAAGCCTAGGAAATTTTGTCTTAACTTCATTCCAAGTTTCTGGAAGTCATACAACCTAGGACATCTGCTTGGGCTGAGCCACTTGTGGTGATCTGGGATTATTTGGATTTGTGTTCAGTCCCCCGCCCCCACCAAGGTGCTATTCTGAACACACAACACAACGGCTTACGTTTTCTGTGAACACAGCAACTCTCAGTGGATTTGGGAGCCAAAACTGTCTCCATGCAATGAGCACATATTTTTTATAGTTCACTAGGGTACACTGTCACAATTCCCTAAACTCTGGAAGCCTTATTTAAAATAGTACAGCTACCTTCCTTACTCCCAGCAAATCTTGCCCTTTGCAGATGACTAGCAGGATTCAACACACAATCGCCCCATGTTCCACAACTACCAATGGCTGGTTGGGGAGAAGTTTGGGGGAAAATAATGACACCCAGGTGGGGGGGATGGAAAGAAAGCCACATAGCCACTGTGGAAATGCCATACAGTGGTACCGATGTAGGTACCCAGACATCTCTCACCCTAGCAGCTCTGTAACATGACAAGCTGCTCGTAGAGAAATTCCACCTCAAAGTTTGCTGAAAGAAGAGACTTTTAAGCTGGTCTCTTATGAATCTCTCTCTCTCTTTCTCCTTTTCTCACTTTCTCTAAACAAACCTGTCTGAAATTTCTATAAATACTCGTAAGCCCTCTCTCATTTAGATTCTCTTCTTCTCTGTAGGAAACATCCATTCCAGGGAGTGAAGAGAACTTAAAAAGTGAGACCTAGAACAGAAGCAGGGGTCTGGACTCTAAGGGTCTTACTGTTTAAACTTTCTTTGAAATTGGGAATATGGAAGAGACATCCAGAGTAGAAGTGCTGTCCATGAGTTCTAAAAAATTGTATAATATATGGGTGGCTTGAACACCTCTTGGAGATGGGAGAATAATTGATTGGGTCTAAAATGGCCAGCAGTCAGCTAAGTGGATGAGACGATTCCACCCCAGTCTTAGTCTTGGTCTCTTCCTCCACAGAAAGTATTAAGCTGCTTGCCTTTTCTATCTCATTAGCTTATGTTTCTACATCCCTGCTTCTTGTTCTCTGCATTGTGGTCCCACTAGGCTCCTTTTCAGGTTCTTGATCATACCTTGCCTCCTTCACACAGAGCCTTTCCCTGGAATGCCTCTTCCTCTTTCCCCTCCTTAATCCTCACTCTTTCCTCAGAGCTTCTTAGATAGACTTCTGAAAAAACCCAGATTAAGTTAGTGTAGCATATTATATTTTCTCATCCCTGACCATTCTCTCCTTCTTAATTTTCATGACTCCTGACTTTGTCCACCACTAGAATACATAAAGGAGGGATCATACCACCTTATTTTCTAAATGTTCCACATCCTCAGGGTCTAAGACATCACCTGGCCCCAGATAACTTCTTAATTGTTATTTTCTCACTGCTCGTAAATAATGAATGAGTCAACTTTTGAGTCAACAACTCAAATAATGAATGAGCCAACTTTTGAGTCAACAACTAGACACTTAGAAAACACAATCTTCTCTCACTCCAAATTTTCCCCAGTATTCTCCCCCACCACAATAGAATTTCTACTTTTCCTTGGAGAGCAAAGTCCTCATATTGGTTTGCTAACGCTACTGTAACAAAGTACCACAAACTGAGTGGCTTAAACAACAGAAATTTACTTCCTCCAGGTCTGGAGGCCAGAAGCCCAAGGCAAGCTATTGGCAGGTTTGGTCTCAGAGGCTTTTCTCCTTGCCTTGTAAGTAGCTGTCTTCTCCTATGTCTTCTTTACTCTGTGTGTGTTTGTGTCTTTTTTCCTCTTCTTATAGGGACATTGGTCACACTGAATTACAGCCTACTCTAATGAGCTCATTTTAATTTGATTACCTCTGTAAAAGACCCTTTTTACAAACATAGTCACATTCTGAGATACTATGATATCAATTGTGCCGAGCAAAACCACAGGCAGCAACCTCCAAGTCCATTTCTATTCTTTTTGAATAAATCTTGGCATAGGGGAATAGACAATTGAGCCCATAACAGTTTGCAAGCCTGCTTGCCCAAGCACATCCAGTCAGCGGTCGTCATTGTGAACCCTTGGTAGGGCACATTCTTCACAATAATGTACAGAGTGAGTTCTGCTCTTCTCATTCATCTGAAATGGGTGCCTCCTACCTGATGGTGTCTTACCAAGGCTTACTGATAAATGAAAGGTGGAGGAAGCTTTGCGGACCATTTAGTTCAACATACTTCTTTTCAAAATACTTCTTTTCATGGAAAAACTGAGGACCAGGGAAAGAGAACAACTTGGCCAAGCTCTCCTAACCAAATTAAAAAGCTGCAAATGAAATGAAGGTCTCCCAAATTTCAGAAACCAGAAAACTTAAGCTTTCTCACCAAACATATCCACCCAACATCCTTAGGAAAATTGCCTAAGGCTTACTTCAATGAGTCTGTTAAGGAAGAATAGTCTATGGTTATTTAAGTTCTGGCTATGAAAATCTTGCTGTTAGCTCCCATAACATGTGATATTAGAAGCTCCTTTCTGCTTTTACCCTAACACCCTTCCTGGACCAATTATGCCAAGTAAAACCACAGGGAGCAACCCCCAAGCCCATTTCTATTCTTTTTGGAAAAAAGACATTTTTTTCAAAATATGGAAGACTTCATCTTGTTTTTCCTGCTATCTTGTGAGGGAAGAAAATGACAAGACAGAAATAATTCATCATAATATTTTCAAATACCACAGCACTCTGCTTCCCATGCAACCTGCTTCCCAGGTTAATCATTGTTAACCTCTACCACAAATGAAAAGGATAGCTGTCATGGAGAGAGGAACTGTTAATTTGTAAAGATTCAGCTGTCATGTGAAGAATTCCCAAAACAAACTTCAATTCATGAGCCCATACAATATCTCTGACATATGACCCAATTCTCCCCAGACTCAAAGCTCAAAGGCTTTTGGAATTTCACCACATACACTTTCTGAGCAATTTCAATTTGGGATGAAACTAGGTCTTCTGATGGCCTGATAGGTGTAGTAGTCACAGGAAGGGTCTTTCACTGAATATTTATTTAACATCTCCTCTGTACTGACCATGATCTCCAGTGGCTCCTTTTCTCAGTTAGGGTCAAATAGCATAGGAGAGGGACTGACAAGATGTCATCCCAGAGGCTCATGAGAAAGCAAGAAACATCCCCCAGCTCTTACTTAAGGGGGCATCCAGAAGAGCATCCTTGATTTAAGTGGCTGCTGTTTTCACCTCAGAAAAAGTGTCAAGGGAGCATGTAGAAAGGAGACATCACTTAGAACTATAGAGAGTAGAAAATGAGCAACTTTTTTTGGTGGAAAGATTTATAGCCAAGGAAACACTGTAGCAGAGCCTAAAAGAATGGGGGAAAGAGCAGGCAAAAACATGAGGCAAAAGTCTGAAAGAAAATGTAAGTGATGAGGTACTTGTAGCATTAATTAGTTCAGTTGCTGGATCAGGAGAGAGAAGTGATAAAAATAACAAACTTTTATTCAGCCCTTATAATACCCCCTCTCATAATAATACCCCCTCTCATATTATAATATGTTCATCTAAGCACAATGGCAAATGCTTTATATGCACCATTTCATTTAGTCTTCAAAACAACCCTATGAGACAGGTTCTATTTTTTTTTCCATTTTATACATGAGGAAACACAAAGCTTAGAAAAGTCAAGCAATTTTTTCAAGGTCACCCAAGAGGCAGAATCAGCTACTTAACCCCAGAATCCATGCTCATAACCATGACACCATTATGAAATTAGGTTATAAGGAAAACTGTGCGAGAGAGTGAAGGCCTGAGACTTTATTTTCAAGCATAGAGGAGCCAGTGAAGGATTCTGAACAAAGAGAATGACATAATCAATGTCAGTTTTCAGGAAGGCCAATATAGCAATACTATGACCATAGACCAAGTATCCAAAAAATAAGTAAAAAAGATGCTCCTAAGATTATTAAAAAAGTTTTTAAAGATGCACAGTGTTCAAGAGCAAAGGCTATTTCCCAATTTCGGCTACCATTAAAGAACTGATACAGTCGATAATAGAGAGTATCTGTCCTTCCTACCTCCATTTCACAAATTGCTCCAGATCATAAGCTATAGGGCACCAGTACAAAGGCAGCTGGAGGTACAGGTGAATCAAATCCTCACAGGCAGTTGTGGGAAGGTTTCACACACAAATTGCCACATCTTTTAAACTTGTATGGACGCAAAACTCAATTATCTATAGGAGTATGGGGATTGCCTGCAGCCAATGATTAATCCCAGTGAAACCTACTGCTGCCTCACTTCTTTCTGCCTTGAGTGGGAAGCGCCCCTTAGCTTTTATTGGCATAAAAATGATATACCACTTTTTATTTCTTTTACAGATGGGGTTTCACTATGTTGCCCAGGCTGGGGTACATGGTGCAATCATAATAACCTCAAATACCTGGGTTCAATTGCTCCTCCCACCTCAACTTCCTGATTAGTTGGGCTTACCCATGCAGGCCACTGTGGCTGGCTAACTTTTAGGTTTTGTATAGAGGAGGTATGGCTATTTCGTCTAGGCTCATCTCAAACTCCTCGCCTCAGGTGATCTTTTCTCCTCAGCCTCCCAAAGTGCTGAGATTACAGTTATGAAACAGGTGCCCCCCCCCCCCCGCTGTGCACATTTTATAGCTAAGTAACAACAAAATGTGAGAAAGTATTCACCAGGAAAATAAAGAGATATAAAATTATCTCACCAAACATGGTGGCTCCCACCTGTAATCCCAGATACTTGGGAGACTGAGGCCAGAGGATCACTTGAGCCCAGGAGTGTAAGATTGCAATAAGCTATGATCATGCCATTGTACTCCAACCTGGGTGACAGATGAGATCCCATCTCTAAAACAAAAAAATTACTCTTCAAATCCAAAAAGAGCTCACATTCTCAATTATCCATTGCATTGCTATCAGGTATTCATGCTGAAGCTCCTTAAGAAGTTTCTGTTGAGATATGAGATATCCACTTAAGCATTACATGTTAACTTATTTCTTGACCATTACTGGTAACTCAAAAACCACATGCTTGGGGAATTACCTATTTGGCTATGGGAATTCAAACGCTCATGGGTAATTATAAGTGTTTTATCAAATGTGGTCAAATCCTATTATAAAAAACAGCAGGATTTTATCATGGATTTGATAATTCATCCATTTTTCATTAAGTAAGTCTTCATTTAGGTTGGGCATGGTGGCTCACGTCTGTAATCTCAGCACTCTGGGAGGCTGAGGCAGATAGATTGGCTGAACTCAGGAGTTCAAGACCAGCCTGAACAAGAGTGAGACTTTATCCCTACTAAAAATAGAAAAAAACAGCCAGACATTGTGGTGGGTACCTGTAATCCTAGCTACTCAGGAGGCTGAAGCAAGAAGATTGCCTGAGCCTAAGAGTTTGAGATTGCTGTGAGCTATGACGCCGTGGCACTCTACCCAGCGTGACAGAGTGAGATATGGTCTCAAATAAATAAACAAACAAACAAACAAATAAATAAGTTTTATTGAGAACCTATCCTACTATTTGTTAGGAGATAAAAGAAAAAATTATCAGACTTGTGCCCTGCTCTCCTTGAATTTTTGTTTTTAAAGGGAAACTAGATAATAAAGTATTTGATAAATAATTGGTTAACTGCAGTTTATGATATGTGCTATGAAAAAAATAAAAGTACTAAGATAAGAATTACTGGTGTAAGAAAGGGAAAGGAGTCTATTCCTTTCCCCCACAAGGATATCTTCAGTACATTCTATCTAGATCACACTACTATGAAAAGAGTCAGTCCCTTGGTGCTGGCTTTGTAGCAATAGCTGGCTATACTCTGATGAGGATGCTTTGTTACTTAAATATCTCCCTAGCAGAGGATTCACAGCAGTTTGCAAATGGCATCTCCATTCATCACTGCAGCACTCCTGAGAGGCAAGAGAGGTTCAAGCCTCATTACCTCTATTTAAGAAAGAGGAAGGGCAATGACTAGAGAACTACCCTCTGCCAAACATTAAGGAGCAAAACAGCTGTGGGGTTGATGCTGTAGCTCAGCTCAGATCCCACTGCTCCTAGCTTTATCCGCCTGACCATTCATTCTGTCCTTCAGTGTATGTAGGGACCTAATGTATGTCTTGGTAATAAAGCAGTTCAATTATAACTTAGTAATGAAGGGTATATCTGTTACACAAAGTGAAATGTTCTCAATAGTCATTAATGTAAAGTTTGTTTGCTGTCAGTATCGCCAAGACCCTTGAGCTGTCCAGTAGACCTGGACCATTCACTCAGCAGAACGGGCAAGTTTAGCTGAGTTCAAGTGAAAGCAGAATAAAAGGGGAAGGAAAATAAAGCAGCCAGAACTCTCCAGTTCAATAGAGCAGAAGCAAAGTTTTATTTAAAGAACAGAAAATGGTCCCCCTCATGAATAAGAGGGGGGACTCCATACCCCAAACTATCCGCCAGTATAAGTATCTCATCCTAATTCCCCCTATAATTATCTATATAAAGTTTTTCATTGATCCCCTTAGGCATTCTTGTCTACTCATTGGTCACAGATGAACTCAGTCATTACATGTGCCCTTTATCCTTTCAGTTTTAATAATAATTGTTACCTATTCTTTTCCAGGTAATTGTATGGTGGTGACTGTTAGTCTTGTGATGTTTGTTGACACTGCTGTGTGCACTGTTCTGTAAATGTGACCATTACTCCACTTTGTATCATAAGCTAGAAACTGCATTTTGTGGAAAACGGGACATACTTGGTCAAATGAGTCACAACCAAAGCTCTTTGTTTACTTCAAGGGCCCTTTTTAACTTTCTTACTTAGGAAGCAAGACTTTTCTCCTTTTTCTCCAATAGCCTTTTTCAATCCCTAATCATTTACCTAAACTCAAAATTTCCCATGTGAGAAATCTAATAAATGGAATTACAAACGGAATAATTTTGTTGAATATTCCAGCTGTTTTTTTCTTTCTTTAGTACAACAAACAAACAAATAATCCCACAAAGGAAATTTCTTTGGTATGAATTCATGGTAATCACATCAAGTGGAATTTGTTATAAGCCAGAATCACCATGAGTCACATTCGGAAGAATAAATTCAGTTGTTTAAATACCCAAAGGACATCAGAAAATCATAAATGAATGTTATGGAAGGGAAAGAAGAATCAGTTAGTTCAAACCCTTAATCTAGACATAGTTGGAAACCAAGAAAAGTGAAATAACTTATCAAAGATCTCACAACTATTGAGCTAAATGCAAATTCCAGTTTCTTGATTCCATATCCAGTGCTCTGGTATAGGTATTAGAAACTCAATAGTCAACACATTCTTGGGCTTCCAAATGGACATGTGAAGACAGAGACATCCTGACCTAAGAATGCCGAGAAAATTCTCTTTATAAGGACAAGATAGCATCATCAAGGTAAGCAAGGCAATGACTCCATGATTCAAATGCTTCATATATTTTACATTTAAAAATTTTTATCATAATTAAACACATACAGGAAAGTGACAAGGATGAAACAAAGGATTCCAAGATGTGTTTTACCAGATCCTTCAAATGTTAATATTTTACTACATTTGTTTTCTTTCTCTGTCTCTGAATTCTTTAAGAATAAGTTACAGAGATAATGTCCATTTATCGTTAAATATGTCAGTGTGTATTTCCTGAAAATAAGAATATTCTTTTACATGACCACAGTATAATTTACACCACTAAGATGGTTAGAATGGATAAATTACTATTAACTAGAGTCTTTATTCATATTCCTCTAATTGCTCAATAATGTTCTTTATAGCGAAAGAAAAATCCAAGATTATGTACTTCATTTAGTTTTCATGTCTTTTTAGTTTCCTTTAATCTGAAATAGTTCTTGAGTCTTTCTTCGTATTTTATGACATTGACATTTTTAAAGAGGACAGGCCAGTAATTTTATAGAAAATCCCTCAATTTGGTTTTGTCATATCCATTTGCACGATTACATTCAAGTTATGTACTCTTGGCATGAATCCCACAAAAGTGAAGCCAAGTTCCTCTCAGTGCATCATACCATGTACTAGAAGACACATGCTAAAAATACTCTCTTACTCTTTGTAATTATCTTTTGGCAAAATGCTTTGAGATTATGTAAACATCCTGTCATTCATCAAAGTTTCACCCACTGATTGTGGCATCCATTGAACATTTTTGTCTGAACCAGTTATTATTACCATGTTTGCCAAATAATTATTTTACTATTCCATCTTCCATTCTACATTTATTAGTTGGATTTTAACTGTAAGGAAGAGCTTTCCCTTTTTATTTATTTGTTTTCTTGGCCATTTATCTGTAGATTCACAGATTCTTGCTTTATTCAATAGGCTGTAATCTTTTATGGTCATTATTTATTTTGACGTTCCAATTGTTTTAGAATTGGCCAGTGACAGTTCCTTCAAGATAGCCCCTTGTGTCCCTTTGACCTGGTCTCATAATTCTTTGAGTACTAAAAGAAATTCACTTTTAATAAGGATGACAGGAGTTAAGCAACTGAGTATAAAATGCAGCCCTTGAAAGAAGGATTTGAATACAAGAACTTGGATTTGGGAGAAAATTCTGGGACTCACTGGGAAGGAAATGGGGCAATGAAACAGGAAATGAATGGGAACCAGGCAAGGGAATATTATTGAGCAAGTAATCAACGTGAACAGTTAGAACTAAATCCCACTGGGAAATCCTGAGAATAGTAGAACATATGCCTCAGAATTACCCAACTCAAGGAGCAAGGAAACTGGGATATTTATACACTGAAATAGGCTCTATAATAACCCCCCAAAGATATCCTAATCTCTAGACCCTATAGAAAACTTTGCAAGGCCAAGAAGGACTTTGCTGATGTGATTAAGTTAAGAATAATGACATTTAGAGAAGTTTCTCTTCAAGTCCTTTTCCCACCCTGAGATGGGATCACTTACCCTTTTGTTGCCAATACGCTTAAGTGTAAACTTTTTTTGATAATCGATAATCATTAAAAATATATTTTCCAAAGGAATTTGGACCACCAGTAATATAACATACTGATAACACAAACCGTGAAAATGTTTAACTTATGAAACATGATGTATAGACATGAATAAATGTAACTTAGATTAATTGAACAGCACTTATAGGTAAATAATTTTATACTTTAGTATCCTCCAATGTATATTAAAATGGTCACTCCACTTATTTATTTATTTATTTATTTATTGAGACATAGTCGTACTATGTCGCCCTCAGTAGAGTGCCCTGGTGTCCAGCTCAAGGCAACCTCAAACTCTTGGGCTTAAGCGATTCTCTTCCCTCAGCCTCTCAAGTAACTGGACTACAGGCACCTGCCACAATGCCTGGCTATTTTTGTTCAGTTTTTTTTTTTTTTTTGGCAGTTTTTGGCCAGGGCTGGGTTTGAACCCACCACAACAGGAATATGGGGCTGGCGCCCTTCTCCTTTGAGCCACAGGCACCATCCATGCCTGGCTATTTTTTTGATGTTGCTGTCATTTTTGTTTAGCACGCCCGGGCTGAGTTCGAACCCGCCAGCCCTGGCGTATGTAGCCAGTGCCCTAACCACCGTGCCATGGGTGCCAAGCCTCGTGGCTCTATTTAAAAATAAAATTTCACACAAGAAAACTTTGCTTTCCTCCTGCAGTCACCCTAAACATAATCTTTAGCTCGTGGTATTACAAGTATTTCCTATTTTCCACTCACTGTTAATCAGTTTTATTTCTTAATCATGAAGCCTGAATTATAATAATGAAGTAGATATTGGGGGTCTTTTTCTATTTCAGTTAGTACACCTCAACATTCTGGAATTGTGTTTCAAATTATAGGTGATATATTTCTGGCCCTTTTCCTCTCTAAAACAAATAATAAAAATTTTGGTAAGTTAGGGCTCTCCTTATGTCAGGAGGCAATGTCCTAACCCATTGATCCAATTAGGGAATGTTCACATCCCCTCTACAAATTTCTCCTGGTCCAGTAACCAGTCAGTTTTGTAATTAAACTGCTTATCAAGTATCTCTGTGGCCTGCTCTAAGAGCAAAGGGAATACTTTCCAGCAGTATCGTGGAGATTGCTATACTGTGCTGGCAGTGGCCAAGTTTAGAATCTCTCCTGTTATAAATAAATGCTATCATCCCTACAACACCCAGGAAAAGAAATTCAGATATTTGATACTCGCCAAACATAGTCTCCATAGCAAATGTGCCATGAGTCATGCTGGTGTCCTCCTGCAGCTCCATTCACAGATTCTTCTGCGATTTGGTATCCGAAAGGGGAGGGATAAGAGGTCACTGTGGTGGAAAGAGGGACTTTTGCTAACAGAACCAAGGAGAATATCCTAATTACCTGTTTCAAAAGAGGAACTGTTCAGAGGTTTTTTGCAATACACATTAATCATTGGCAGATTTTTCTTCCAAAGGAGTTTGTCAATTTTTCTCCTATTTCTGCTGTAACACTTGGGTAGATGACAAATATTGAGTTTTTTATCTAATTAACTGTGAAAAACAAAACACTACTGAATCATGCCTGGTTGAATAAAAATGTCCCTAGTAGTTTAGTGAATGCAAACTGCGTAACTATTTCCTACCTTGCAAGTTTGAACTAAGCCAGATATCTGATTTAATGTTAATGTAAAACCAGCCATAAAAAATGGCATACATTACTCATTTAGTTCATTATTTTCTGGTGACCTTTTTTTTCCATTTGATTTATTACCTCAGCAAATGGTATAAAAGTCCAAACAATTCCAGAGCGTATCCAGGGTGAAGGACACACACACACACACACACACACAGGTTGCTACTCAGGGGCAGCAGAGCTCTCCTTACCTCAGCAACCTGCAGCGGCCCCTTGGAAACAAGCGAGCAAGATAACGAAGCAGAGGGCCGCACCTGTGGCTCAGCGAGTTGGGCGCCGGCCCCATATACCAAAGGTGGCGGGTTCAAACTCGGCCTCAGCCAAACTGCAGAAACAGAAAAATAGCCGGGCGTTGTGGCGGGCACCTGTGGTCCCAGCTACTTGGGAGATTGAGGCAAGAGAATCACCTGAGCCCAGGAGCTAGAGGTTGCTGTGAGCTGTGAGAAGCCACAGCACTCTACTGAGGGTGACAAAGTGAGACTCTATCTCTACAAAAAAAAAAGATAACGAAGCAGAGGCAAATAGGCTCTCTGTGTAAGGGACCCAGCACCTGCTCCGTCCATCTGTAGGGAGACCGTCTCCTCAGGAAGCTCTGCCTGGTCCCTTGCACAGCCAGCTTTTTTGCCTGGCCTTCATTATCATGCTTACCTGCTGTCTGACTATCCCTAACTCCCTTTCCTACCCCAAGCACACTTATTTCATAAGGGTGAGAGCTCTGCCCAGTAGTTACAGCCTCAGTGCTGGAGAAAATGCTGGCACATCATCTTGTTTAATGAATTAATCCATCCAAAACATATTTGTGAGTGTCTACTACGGGCCAGACACTGGGGATTTACAGTGAACAAAACTAAAAAAAAAAAAAAAATCCCTGTCCTCATGGAGCTTATATTCAATATTGTGAGACAAGCGATTACCAAATACAGAAGTAAAAGAAACACATTTGATGGCACAAATGGTAAGTGCTGTGGAGAAAAACAAAAACAAGAACCGGGCAGAGGGACTTCTAGAGGTGGAAGTGGGCGTGCCATTTTCTTTTGAAATTTATTTATTTATTTATTTATTTGAAATTTATTTTTTTATTTTTATTTTTTGAGACAGAGCCTCAAGCTGTCACCCTGGATAGAGCCATGGCATCACAGCCCACAGCAACCTCCAATTCCTGGGCTCAAGCGAGTCTCTTGCCTCCGCCTCCCAAGTAGCTGGGACTACAGGCGCCCGCCACAACGCCCGGCCATGTTTTGGTTGCAACCGTCATTGTTGTTTGGCGGGCCCCGGCTGGATTCGAACCCGCCAGCTCAGGTGTACGTGGCTGGTGCCTTAGCCCATTGAGCCACAGGCGCCAAGCTGTGCCATTTTCTTTTATTGATTGATTAATTGGAGACAGAGTCTCACTTTGTCACCCTTGGTAGAGTGCTGTGGTGTCATAGCTCACACCAAACTCAAACCCTAGGATTTAAGTGATTCTCTTGCCTCAGCCTTGAGTAGCTGGGACTCCAGGAGCCTGCCACAATACCTGGCTATTTTTAGAGACGGGGTCTTGCCCTTGCTCAAGCTGGTCTCCAATTCCTGAGCTCAAGTAATTCACCAGCCTTGGCCTTCCAGAGTGTAAGATTATAGCCGTGAGTCACTGCACCCAGCCAAGATTGCCATTTTAAGTGGTGATCAGGAAGGCCTTCCCCTGACAATGATGTTTGAGTGGAGACCCCTCCAGGAAGGGAGAGAAGGGGTCATTCAGAGATCTCATAGGGGAAAGCTTTCCAGGCAGAGGGAACAGCAAGTATGAAGACTCAGAGGTAAGAGCAGGCTGGATTGTTTCAGAAACAGCTGGGACACCAGTGGAGCTAGAACAGAGTTGCTAAGGGGGGAGGTGGTGGGAGATAAGGCTTCAGCGGACAGGGAAAGGAAACATGTCAGGAGGGGCAGGACTGTGAAGGCCACTGTAGACCATTGGCTTTGACTCTGAGTGAGACATGGAGCATTGGAGGATTTAGAGTTCAAAGGCTCAGTCCTCAGTACTGCAGTCTTATGAGGACACACCGGAGGAGGTTGGTGCTATTGCAGTAATCTGACGGGTGTTAATGGCAGGGTGGTGTGGCTGAGAGGAAGGAAGGAGGTGAGAAGTGCTTGCACGTCGGATTATGTGGGTGACCAGCAGCATTCGCTGATGACTTTGATATGGGTGTGAAAAACAAAAAGAGGAGTCAAGTTTGACAGCAAGGATTCTGACCTGAGCAAAATCCTTGGAAGAAGGAAGCTGCATTTACTACGATAATGAAGACTGTGGGAAGATGTTTGAAGGTAGGGTAAAGATCAGGAGTTGTGTTTCAGAAACGAGTTTGAGGCTCCTATTAGATACCAGGTGGGGATGAAGTGTGTAGCTGGAGATACAAGTCTGAAGTTCGGAGGAGAGTTCTGCACTGGAGACAGCAATTCAGGAGACAGCCCAGACTCAGGAACTCACACAGGCGCAGGCATCCTGGAGTGCTCTTATATTCAGAAGGCAAGGCAAGGAGCAGGGACCAGCAGGACACTGAGAAAGGCCAGGCGTGGTGGCTCACGCCTGTAATACCAGCACTTGGGAGGCCGAGGTGGGAGGACTGCCTAAGTTCACAGGTTTGAGACCAGCCCGAGCCAGAGCCACACCGCATCTCTAAAAATAGCTGGGCGTTGTGGCAGGTGCCTGTAGTCCCAGCTACTTGGGAGGCTGAAGCAAGAGAATCACTTAAGCCCAAGAGCTGGAGGTTGCTATGAGCTATGAAGCCACGGCACTCTACCAAGGGTGACAAAGTGAAACTGTCTCCAAAAAAAAAAAAGAAAGAAAGAAAGAAAGAAAAAGACACTGAGAAGGAGAAATAGTGAGGTGGAGGGAAAACCAGGAGCAGCGTCTGGAAGGCCAGTGAACACAGTTAACGAGGGGAGAGAGGGACGGATTGAGTCCTATGCTGACAGACGGGTTATGTAATGTGAAGTCTGGGAACAGACCAGTGGACTCAGCAATGTGGCAGTGACCTTGCAATTAAGTATCTAAGCTTGTTTCCTTCCCTGAGATTCTCTAATTATTCATTCAATTTATATAAATTATTATATTTCAAATTAAACAATGAAGGAAGAGCCAAATGATGCGAATGGGGTTCCCTCATCAGAGATAAGACAGCACCTTAGGAAGCATGGAGCCCTTGGCTGTTTCCAACACTATGATGACCCTCATCTTCCCTCGGGACTTCAATTCTAGCCTGGGACTCCTGATTGGAGTCAAGATTCAAGCCCGGGTCAGCCTGGATCGAAGGGCTATGTTCCTTTCTCCTCGTGTTTTTTTCCATCCTCCTTCCCTCTGCCCTTCCCTCCCTCCCTGCTTTCCTTCCTGCCTTCCTCTCTTCCTTCCTTCCAGACAAGGTGTCACTCTGTCACTGGAGTGCACTGCCACCTCACTGCAACCTCAGACTCCTGAGCTAAAGCACGTTTCTGGCCTCAGCCTCCTGGTGGTATTATAAGCATGAGCCACTGTTTGTGATTTTCAATTTCTTTTTAGAGCAAAATGTCTTCAGTATCACAACTTCTGGAAGTTACAAATCAGTTTTCAGCTTTTGCCCTGCTTTAGAAAAATGTGCAGGTTCGGCGCCTACAGCTCAGCGGCTAGGGCGCCAGCCACATACACTAGAGCTGGCAGGTTCAAATCTAGCCTGGGCCTGCCAAACAACAATGACAACTACAATCAAAAAATAGTTAGGCGTTGTGGCAGGCACCTGTTGTCCCAGCTACTTGGGAGGCTGAGGCAAGAGAATCACTGAAGCCCAAGAGTTTGAGGTTGCTGTGAGCTGTGATGCCACGGCACTCTTCCCACTCTTCCGAGTGTCTCAAAAAGAGAAAATGTGCAACTGTACTAGAGAGTAGTGTTTTTTTCCCCTAAGGATTTTGATGCTGCTAATTGGTCTGAAAAATATCATTCTTCTAATCAATAATTAAATATCTGAGACATTCAGAGACAGGTTAAGAATGAAAGGATCCCATTGGAGGGAACAAGGCAGTAAGGACTTGGTTCACAGAAGACCATATTCTGTAGTCTGTCATTAGGACCTGTCTAACAAGAGACAGCAGAAGTTGGTTTGTTTGGTGGGTAGCATCCAAACTCACATAATGCAAATGATTCCTCTCATTCAAGTCCTTGTGCCATTTTTTTTTTTTTTTTGAGACAGAGCCTCAAGCTGTCACCCTGGATAGGGTGCTGTGGCATCACAGCTCACAGCAACCTCCAATTCCTGGGCTCAAGCGAGTCTCTTGCCTCCACCTCCCAAGTAGCTGGGACCACAGGCACCTGCC